>BQNB010042001.1:31636-46405 GCA_026074375.1 Tanacetum coccineum
CCGGGTCGGTCCGGTTTCTCGGTTCGTTCCGGTCGGTTCGTATATAATTATTATTTAAAATTATTTTTTATAAAATATAGAAAAAATTTCACAAATCGTCCCTATGGTTTGACCCAAAATCACAGATCATCCCTAACTCAAATTAATTACACCAAGCGTCCCTAATTTTAAAACTTGTAACACTCACGGTCCCTATTTTGGATGGGCGTTATCTTTTTCCATTAAGTCTAAAAAGAAGAGGGGTATTTTAGTCTGTTCCTTTCACCCTAATATTATAACCCTTAATAACTTATCCCTAAAAATTTAGCAGCCTCCATCTTTTTTTTTTCACCTTCTCATCTCTCCGCCCTTTTACTTCTCCCTCCCATTTGTCCTCCCTCAATCTCTCGTCCCTCAAAACCATGACTTTCCGGCGACCGATGTCATCACGAGTCAATAAAGAACTATGTTACCCGGAGGAACAAATTTTCCAACGTTGTTGTCGATGAAGGATCTGTCCGGCCACCATCATATGTTTCACGATCGTGGGTATTTTATCCCGATATGTGTCCCGATTTGCAGTACCGAAATCCGCCGCTTCTGTTGTGCCAGAGTTTTCTATTCCGTTGTCTTCTTTCATAATTTATATTGCATAACAGACAAGCAAGTGATCAATCAGTTATACCGTCTTCTCCGGTAAGTTTGAAACGTTTATAGATCGCGGTGGTTGTGATATATGTCTCCGGTAAGTGGTCGTGGTGATTGAGATGGTGATGTCGTTGAGATGGTGATGTCCTGAGATGGTTCAAGGTGTACTTTTACGGTGACTTGGCAAGGATATAAGGTCATGAGGTGATTGAGGTTGTAAATGTGGTGAGGTCAGGAATTAGTTTTTGGGTGTTGTGGGTATGTGGAGGTCATAGTCACAAGTAGGGTTTCGTTCGCAGAGTTATCTTTACTGGTCGCATGTCTTGGTCACTTGTTTCGTAGATGCGTGAAGGGTTGTGTGTATGGTATCGGGTTTCGTGAGGTCGCGAAGATTGGTTTCAAGGTCCTATATATGGCTTTCTGTTTCGTTAGATGGATTTCGAGTCCGTGTGGATGGTATCGTGATTCGTGAGGTCGCGAGATAGTTTGGAGATATGGGTATGGTGAGGTCGCGGCGTGTGTATGATGAGTTAGTGAGATGATTCTGATTGATTCGGGTCGTGTGTATGGTTTCTGGTCTTGTGTATCGTTTTGTGATTCATGAAGTCGCGAGAATAGTTTTGGAGACGGCGGTAATGGTCAGTCGTTGGTCGTTTGGTCATGCGAATGAGTTCGTGAGATGAGTCCCTGATTACTGTGTATGAGGTGAGTCACACAACTTATGTTTTTGCGGGTCAGCCGGAAATTGTGAGGTCGAATCATAGTTTTGGTCGCAGCGTGGTGAGGTGTTCGTGGTATAATGAAGTCGTGAGAGGCCTATGTTCGAAGGAGATGGTGAGGTTGCGAGATAAGGTGGTCAACTAGTGCGATGGTATTAACCAGGAGATGAAGATTGTGATTCGGATGGTGAGATAAAAATTGGGGATTCGATCACTTAGGGGGTTTTCATTAGGTGTTATCTTACATCGTGGGTTATTTCTTCAATATATTGTCCTTGCTATTCGTAGTGACACCATTTGGTTAGATAGTGTGTTTGAGTGGTTTGCTTTGAGGTTCTTACGGGTTATGTTTCATGCGTGAGATGTGTCGGGTCGTGTGTCGTGGTCGGTTTCAACTAATGTCATACTTTCTACCGGGTGTTTGCCCATAGTGTCACTGTGTTTGGTAGGTTGGTGTGTCAAAGTTGTACCTTGGTATGTCGGATTTTCACTTTATGATATCCTTGATCCGGACTCGTTGTAGGAATTGGTCAAGCGAGTGGTCAGGTTGGTCGTAGCATGCTAGTATGTCTGGAATAACTGTAATCCTAGCATCTTGCTAGTCTATCTATTTAATATATATTGCCTTTCAAAAAAAATGTTCAAGAAAGTTTGATTGGATGTGTTGAGTTTCCTCAATGTTGTGCTCAAAAATTGAAAAGATTTTACAATGTGAAGACCCGTAATGATTTTATAATGCAAGTTGTATATAAATATGGTTGTAATATGGTGCGAAGTTATGACAATTTTATATAAAAGTCAAGATCAAATAAATATTCAAAAGAGCTCAAATGTACAGGTAGGTGGAAGACAAAATAAGATATTAGAGTAAAATCAATGAAAAGACCAAAATACCCGTCTTCTCTTTTAAGACGAACGAAAAAAAGATACCGCCCACGGAACCAAAATAGGACAGTCTAGTTTGTTGGTTAAATAGAAAAAACAAGTTTTAAAAATTATGGGAACGCTTGAGGTGAATTATTTGAAGTTTGGGCCGATCGTGTCTTATGGGTCAAACCATAGGAGACGATTGAGAAATTTTTTCTATCATTTATATAACTCGATTAAATCACAAACAACAGATACACATACTTAGTTAACAACGATCCTTTTTCTCTCTGTCATCCCTCTGTTCGAACAACCAAACAGCATCACCAACACCATCAACAACCCCCATCACCAATCAATCAATATTCAAAACAACCCGCCCTACAACCCTAAAAACCCTCATAAACTTGTCCCTAATAATCCGAATATCAATTTAAAATTCCACCATGCAAGGGATTTTTTCAAGAAAAGGTTATTTTATAAAAAATTAAATCAAACTCAAGAATTTTTATTGGTTTGGAGGAATATTCGGGGCCTAATTAATATTGAAGCAATGGTGCTTCAAGAAAACAGTTAAGGTTATTGTTTCATTTTAGGGGGTTTGTTACCCGGGCCAAAAATCAGCAAAACCATCAAGGTTTTGGTATTGAGTTCCATTCACTTTTTTATCAATGGTGTTATTTTGTAAGTCACAATATTCTAATTGTCTATCTTGATTACTTCTATATTTTATTTATGATGTTAACAAAATTCCTAGTGAGAATCCATGTTATTATAGATAGAATGAGGGCGATTATTGAGTAAATTAAAGGTGATTTAATGTTGGGGATTTGAAGTTAGGTTAATTCTTAAGAGCAATTGAATTATGTTTGTGATTGCGAGAAATTGATGATGAACGGGTGACTATTAATACTATTATGAACAAACCAGGCAAAGTTAGAGTTAGCGTGGGAAAAATTGTTGTGATCCGACTAGTTTCGACCTAGGGATTAGTGTAAGGTCTTGTCCATAGCTTCGCGCAGGCGGCTATTGCGCAAGCGACATGTAACTCTAAAACGAATCCTAGCGTTAGTTTGAGTTAGAACAAAGTTTCGGCAAAATTCTAGCCATTCACTGTTTTGAATCCGAATTTTAAGCAAACTTTAAGAGGTCATAACTTGGTCATGCCGATGGCAATGATAGTTTTGCAGGACATTTTAGATAACTACGTCGAATGTACTTTCCAACGAACTAGGCCTCATCGAATTTCAAGGTTTTAAAAAAAAATGGTCCAAAATGGCGATTGCCAAACCCAAGTGCCAAAACTGGGTATTCGCATAGTCTACTAAAACTCAATTGTAGTAATAGGCTGTGCAGACGGGTCAAAACACTGTATCTTTTTATGAAATTTGAACTGGAAGTTACCCATGATATATGTGACCTTCTGGAATTTTTCCAGATTTTTGTGATTTTTTTTCAAGGACCATTTGCTGTCCTACATTTGCTATGTTTCTACAGAATCCAAACCTGGACATTTTACATTGCAACAATGTTTGAAAGTAGTTAAGTTGATGAAATAGATTATCGCCCCCCCGACTATGATAAGAGTCAATAACACATTAGACTTAAAATAAGAGATGGACTAAATAGTGAAGTATTTAGTGTTTCATTAGACAATGATTATACTAGGAAAAAATGGCAAATTTCCGACTAATCAAGATTAAAGTTGTATATAAGTTAACATGGATTTCTTGAACATTGCATTTTTGACATTAAGATTTTATATATATGACAAATCATTATTGTGTTAATACATAAGTATAACATATATTATTATTTTGCTTGTTCTAAAACAATGATTCTATTAATTTTTATTATAGGTTCGGATGTTGATTTAGCGTCGCTTCCTTTCGTTTTACGTGATTCTCTCTTCATCCAAGTGCGTAGGTGGCACTACTTCTCAAACGGTAGACGTTCATAGCGCGCATTTAAAATCGTTTTAAATGTTTAAAAACCGCGAGGGAGATACATGCTGGTTTTTAGGAAAATCAATACACATGATGATTTATTATGTGAACGTTGTTAGAGTGTTAAGTTGTGGCCGCTATCTTCAGCAACCGTCAATCTACCGTAACCGGTGAACGCTGATGCAATAATAATAGATCTATTTTGCCAACGACCTTTCCTGGCGTGTTATTGCCCGTGACAAGGCCATACGGGAGACATAGTTGTATTAGTATAGGAGTGTGTAGCACTATCACTCAGGTTGGACACATGGTTAAGGTTTCGGTTCGATGGGACTCTAAGCATTGATTGTCTGATTCTTCAATGAATTTAATGTTTGCTATGCTTGCTGTTCAATGATTCGTTTAATAAACTCGATGAATTCCACTCAACTTTCGATTACTTTTAGCATGTTTATCTCAGGTAATATGCTTTGCGAGCTGAGGGATGGAATCGAATATTCAAAGGACGTGAGACTAGCGGAGTTGGAACCTTTGCACAATGATAGCGAATGATTCTTATTTTAAGAAACGTAAACATGTGTGGATTATTATTAAAAAGAGTTTTTTATTAAGTTATTGGACCAATTGGTAACTCTATATCTTTTTACTAAAATTGACTTAGTTTACGCCATGAGACACCGTGAGCATTAATATTATGATAGCACCCAAGGTTGTATTCTTATGCCGCGTGTAAGTTTGAGGGATGCTAACAACACATAGGGACTAATAATGACTAATCCGATGTTTATTGTCACAGGACTATAAATAACCCCCTAAATACCCCCTTCATACTTCCATGGAGGGGTGATGATTCATTTTACTTGTAATAAGGTGTGTGTGATTCTCTTTCTAGAAAACACACATATTCTCTCTACTTTCTCTCTCTAATAATATGGCTAAGCATTTGTTTAATCCTCCCCGACCTCCGGATCATTATCTCTTGTTAGTGATACACGCCTCATGAGTTAACCGGTACCGAATTCAAAAAACAAATACAATAAACTGTACAGCTATTATATTTGCAATTACAAACCAAACTTACGCAGGCCCATTTAATAAAAGATAACCATAGATCCAACTAAGGCCCAACTTAAAATTATACAAACCATACACAATTTAGATTTAAACGAACCAAACGAATAAGCACTAGAATAAGCTAAATGAATAAGCCAGAAATATTCGATAAGCTCACAGGATAAGCCACGATTACAAGAACCCAAACGCTAAATTCAAATAAGCACCGAGTAATCAAATAAGACAAATCCAAACAAAATCAAAATTAACTAAAATCAAATAAGCTCTAATGATTCTAACGAGACAAATTATTAATAAGCACTACAAGAAAATTTTGATAAGCTAACAAAGAACCAGAATAAGCACTTTGTGATCCTTACGTAACCTTAACCAATTCGAAATAAGCTATTATAATCTAAACGAATAAGCTCTAAATCAAAACTAGATCTAATCTAAGCAATATGAGATTCAAACCATGAATAAGCCTTAATAAATACGAATAAGCACTAGAAAACAACAACTATGAATCTAAATAAGCATAAAGCATTTAAACTACTTAAATCTTACAACAAATAAGCAACGAAAATTAGAACTAAGCACTATAAGCTCAAATGAAATGCAATAAGCTATTTAGGAGCTTAATAAATCAGATAATATGAGCTTCTAATAACACTAAAACAATTTAAGCATGAAAATAAGCTAGATCCGAGCTTATTATAGCATATTACACCAAAAATCCTTTAAATCTTATAAAATAAAATCGAATAAGCTTTTGAAAGCTTATAGGAGATGATCTTAAAGATTATAAAGAGATTTAAAAGGAATAAGCTGAAGGAATAAGCTCACAGAAATGCTTATTTGATAAGCACCTACGCAAAGTAAGAAAACAAACAAATAAGCAACAAAAATAAGCAAACCATGATTAAGCTCACACCATCTTTATTACAATATCTTAATAAGCTTGCGAATTAATCTTGATACAATAAGCCAGAAAATCGAAATAAGCTATAACTAAACAAAAATAAGCTAAAAATAAGAAAAAGAAACTTAAAAACTAAAAATCCTAAGTGGAGTAAAATGAAGGGAGCGAGTGGGCCTTTATAGCCTCCAAGGGGGTGTTTGGGTATTTTTTTGTCCCAATCATTGGAGAATTACTAACCAATCATTGCCTCTCGTGTGTACCACCTCGGATCGAACACAAAATCAAGTGGATCTAGCCGCTGTAATTGAGCCACGCGTCCTCAAAATTTGCTTCATTTATACGCTTGCAATTACCACTGCTGGATCATTTTGTGTAGTCTCTGATTTGAATTTTTAAGAAATAGCTTTTGCCTTGCCACGTGTCACTACTCAATTTGCTTCCCCATGTGATAGTGGAACCTCATGTGTACCCATTTGAATTAATTATGGGTCACGTGCAGCTTACATCGGCTGACGTCAGTAGCAAATTATAATTCAGATTCAACATGGGCTCGAAATGGGCTTAAGTATAATTCTTGTTGGGCTTTTGCTCGTTTGGGCTGGTCCGGCCCATTAAGTGGGTATCGGGCTAGCCCAATAAGATCCGAGGGCATGGTTGGACTCGTAATCTCGCGCTCTTTTCAATGGCATGCTCGAGGGATTTTCACGACTTCATCTTGATTTTGAATAATAAGCACTCTTGCTCGAGACGAACCTGAAAATACCCGTTTTTGCTTTGTTTTCAATCCATAGTACCTGCAAGACATAAAAATACCAAACAAACATATTTGCAATATAATTAAGCATATTTTAGTATTTTTAGTCCAATTAATAGTGTTTTACGGGGTATAAATGATGTGTGTTTAAGTACACATCAAACTCCCCCACACTAAGCCATTGCTGGTCCCACACGCAATGTTTATAAAACAAACCCAGAAATAAATAATTTTATCCCCCTTTAACTTATGACCCCTCACAATCAAACAAGAACATAAAAGGTCCATTAAAAGGTTCTAAAATCATTTAATTCGCAAGCACCCCCGTTTTAACCACTTATTCAATAATAGAAAAAACTAAGATAAAATTTATTTAAAAGGCATCAAGAACAGGAGTTCGTCATCCTTGACTTTTCACAATCCCCAAACTAAGCTTGAAACGAAATCACAGTTAAATATAAGATTAGATGCTAAAACTACTCATAATCGCTAATTGTGTAAACGCAGCTACTTTTCGCTCCCTTATTCCCAATTCCTCTAAGGATTTTTATTATTATTATTGGTGACAAATAAATTATGGCCTTATTTTTAATATAAAGGTACCCGGTTTAGACCATAATTAGTTTGAAATCATTTCCTAAAGAGACGATATGGTGAGAATAAGGTCCACATTAAGGTTCTAATTTCGCATGATTTAGGGGTTATCCTTTTTATTTCATCCGAAACAACTCAACTACGAGTCCAGAGACGGATGCTTTATTTAGATAACCCCGGAGTCGAAATTTGGCTTTATTCGAAATTTTGGCTTTATTATTAATATAGTAACATTATTAAACCCTCGATCTTTAAACAAACAGCCAACCAACAACAAAAACATAAACAGAAATGTGGACCTTCCACAATCGGATCGACCGACCATATATCCTAAGAGATCTTATTTCGACCTTGGAATTTTCCTTTCCCCTTGACCTTTTGAAGCTACAACATCGGCGAGCGAACCGGCCAGATGCCAATAAACTTTATCATCACGGATTTAATATTTCTTACTATGACTATGGGCCTATTTGGCCTTCTTCCCCTCTGTTTCCTTACTCTCTCCCTACGTTTTGACTCCTATCTTTTCAAGACTGCCACATTGGCAGCGAACCGACCAGAGATAGTAAACCTTTATTAGCCCACAATTTTTATTATTATTATTACCTCCACCCTTTAAATGATTGTCACATCGGTATGCGAGTCGACCATGATCCAGAAGTCTTATTTCGACTTCGGTTTATTCATTATTATTATTATAGCCAAATTTCAAGTTCTGTGGTCTTTTAACAACTGTCGCATCGGTATGCGAGCCAACCATGGTCCAGGAGTCTATTTTCTCACAACACTGACAAAACCTCGATGTGTACCTTACTTTCACCAGAAGGAATCTCTACGAAGGGATCTAAACTAAGAATCTCAAAAACCAAAGTAACTTTATTTATTTAACAATTATATAACATTTATTAAGCTGATGGGAGCAAAAAGCCATTATTAACCTCTATGAGCTCTAAAGAGATCCAACTACTCCACGTTTAGCATCTAACTTATATTCAACTCTATCATTTTTCGTTCTTTGCAAAATTTTAAAGTTAAGCAAACGCTTAGTCTCGAAAGCTAAGGGGAAAGCTAGAGTGCATAACTCGGTCAAGTTAAAAGCTACCTAGTTCTACGGGCCTACTTATTTCTATATTTTTATATTTTCATCATTTTTTTTCATTATTATTTGTTTTATTATTTTTTTATCTTTTTTTAAGCTAATAAAATAATAAAATTTTAAAATTTTGGTCAAAACGGGGGTTGCATGGGAACACAGACAGGAACAGGTATGATCACATTTCGATATAAATCCTCCAACACTTAGAATGAAACATTGGCCTCAATGTTCAAAAATATCATGTTTTACCCCCCACACTTACGAACGAAAAAGGCAAATGCAAAAAATTCCAAGTGTGAAAGGGGAAACAAATATATATATAAGATCAGGATTGAGGATTCCAAAATAAGCAGAAGATCAAAGACTGGATGATTGGAGGATTGAAAACAAGCACGAGTCTTCACGATCTTAAGGAATCCTGCAAAAACGGGCACCCACAAAACACAACAAGGAGAGAAGCACCCCCCACACTTATTCATTACTAATACTACTACTAAACTAATATATTATTACTACTAAGAAAATAGAAAGAGAAAGAGATAGAGAACACGGGTTGCCTCCCGAGAAGCGCTTATTTTTGTTCGAGTCACTAGCTTGACTCATCCCCCGAATTAATTCGTCCATGGGGGACAGATGGTACAATCTCAGGTGGAATATCTCCAAAGTCTCGAGAATACATAAACAATGATAATTCCGGGATCAAATACTCCATTTTCATCAACTAGCAGGAATATATTTAATGAAAGAAATTTGAAGTATTCCTTAGGAAAACCAAGGCCAAGATGGTATGATAAATAAGAGAATAATTTCGGGGCAAGAGTTTCAAAAAGATGATAATAACCAAAGATGCCATAACGAAATCGTGATAAGGACACGATTGGGTTAGGTATGGTAATATCAATAGAAAACTTTCCGTACGGAGGTGTGGTACTTTGTGTACTATTAATTTGCACTTCATCCATTATGGTCTCCATTTCAGACTCATCACTCTCCTTGTTTTGAATATCTAAGATAGGATTGTCTGAATTTAAAGTAAATTCAGAATCGAAATAAAACAAAGGATCAGTAATAGTCGTTTTGGAAGTTTCTAAAATCGGATCAAGAGAATCTAAGGGTTTCTCGGATACCCTTGGGATTGGAACAAAGTTATCAACATCCATAGGAGGATTTAATTTGATATCCTCGTCCCCTATTAAAAAGGTATCTGATGGTCCCTTAATAAGCGAATCGATCTCTGGGTTTTTTGCTCTGAAGGATCATCCTTTAATAAGTTTTCAAGAATAAGGATATCTCCTTCAGGATCAAAGATTTCATTATTAAGCTCATAAGGAAGAGGGGGATCTTTAATAGAATCAAGATTTAATAATATTTCAAGAAGACGGATATCTCCTTCCGGATCGAATATATCATCATCGACTTCTGGTGAAGTCGAATCATGATGAGGAAGAAATGTGTCGGTCTCCTCCAAGATAGAATCACTATCCACGGTGGGAGTGAGAGAAGGAGAGAGAGAGAGAGAGACGCGACCACAGGGTCAGAAGAAGGAGTAGGATTGTCACTCAAATGGTGAATCGATTTTTGATCTTCAATCATCTTAGAAGGTTCATCATCATCACTTTTATCAGAGTCTAAATAGTAAAAGGTGTTAGGATGACCTGGTCCTGGATTATGTTGAACACTTTGAATTGTGTATCCAGTTTGCTTTCCAAAGACCTCAACTCGCTCTCTCGAAGCGAAAGTAGTCTCAGAATAATGAGCACTCATATCAGTGGTAGTGTCATAATACACTTTGGCGTCCCACTGAAAATGATGATGTGTCATATTCTCGATTAAATCATATGCTTCTTGAGGAGTCTTCCGCATGAAATTACCGCCGGCAGCCACCATAAGTCTTTCTTGGTCAATCATCGTAATTCCATTGTAAAAAGTAAGGATTTGATTAAGAAGCAAAATTCTATGGTCGGGACATTTCCGCAAACAAGATTTAAATCTTTCCCAAGCTTCAAATACTGATTCGGTAGGCAATTGCCGGAAATTAAGAATTTCTTTCCTAAGCTGCAACGCTCTAGAATATGGGTAGTATTTTGAAAGAAACTTGGAGACCATCTCTTCCCAAGTATGAATAGAATGCGTTTTAAGAGTATAAAACCAAGATTCAGCTTCGTGGGTTAAAGAGAATGGAAAAAGATTGAGATTGATGATGTCTTGAGAAACTCCATTTTGCTTAATGAATTGGGTGATAGATAAATATTTGTCTAGGTGCTCATTTGCATCTTCATCTTTAAATCCATGAAATTGACAATTCTGTCGAAGTAGCTGAACCATATGATATTTCAATGCAAAATCGGTTCCCGACCGATGAGTGACGGTCGATAAAAATCCTCCATGGTCCGAGGATCATGGGAATGAAAGGAAGAAAAGAACATCGTGAAGAATTAAACAATATAAGAAGAGAAAGAGATAAGAATTAAACGCTAGAGAGGATAACGAAGATTTTTTTATTTAATTTTTTTTATTATATATATATATATATATATATAGAAAATAAAATAGAAATGGAAACTATTTTTGGATTTTTATATTTTTATAAATACGAAAATAAACTTTCAAAAGAGAAAGGATCTTCAAGGCACTAACTTCAAACACCACATGAAAATCGTACAACTCTCCCGGCAGCGGCGCCATTTTTGATAAACGTCAAACGCGTGTCGTAATAATATATAGTATATCCCGTTAGATAAGAAAATTACTTTAGGAAAAGTAATAGTCTATCTTCCGAGTGTCGTATCCCGACGAGAGATGAATTTGAAATCCACGAAAGTATTTTGTTTGATGCTTGAATATCGAATATTTTTGGTTTTAGAAATTAAACTACTTTTTAGAAAACTATATTTAATATTAAAATTATACTAATATTAATACTAGAATTATACTTAAACAATTAAACTACGAGAATTATGCTAAAATGATCTAAAAAGATTTATAAGAATAAATATAGGCGCTTAGCTAAGTAAGTGTAAAAGTTCAATAAAGTTGTGAATTAAAGTTTATCACACTGAATTAATTTTCCTTAGAAAGTATAACTATCCTCACAACGTTGGTTTTTTTTTGATAAAAACCTCTTAATAAAGATATTAATTTATAGATGTGTAGTGTGACTGTTTTTTTGGATTTGCTATTCACAAAATTCAAACTTACAAATCTTAATATAAATCAAATATTATTAATCAATTAAACCTTTTTCAAATCCATACTTAATTCGCAATTCACAATATAACTTAACAAGCACTAATAAAACTACTCACTAAGCATAACGATCAAATAAGCAAAGTAAAATATTTTATACTAAAGCTACACTAATAAATTGAAAAAGGATAGAAAATGGAACCGAACTGAAGAGCCGCAAATAAACGATAATCACCCGATTTAATAAGCTAAAGAAAATGATCAAATTCCATCTAGCTTATTAAATCCTTAAGCTCCGCGCCTCATGAGTTGACAGGTACCAAAATTCACAAAACAAATCACAATCTGGTTAAAATTAACAGTTTATAACAATAAAATTTGCACTAACTGATCACTTTTCGCAAGCCAAAATCAAATGAATCCAAATGCAGGCCCAAATGAATTAACCAAACTCAAGCCCAAGATGTTAAATCGTGGCCCAAGATCAATTTGTTCCTAACGAGGCCCAATTTGGCAGTTTTTACACAAAACAAACGCGTGGGATTTGAACACGTTTTTGCAATAAGCTAATTTACTCTAAATAAGCCGAACTCAGCTAGCGATTTAACGAAATAAGCTACTACAGACTGAACCTAAAATCAAATAAGCAGTAAGCAACTAATAAGCAATTAAACACATTACTTTAAGGCTTGAAAATCAAATTTAAACACAAATCACGATTCATCAAATTCTAACTTATAAAATAAACAAACCAAAACGAACTTAAACTAAATACGCACTACAAGCTAATCATGTGAGCATCTATGAAGCGAATAAGCTATATTTAAACACGAATATAGGCAATAAGCTCATGAAACATTGAAGCCTAATAATCTAAATGAGGTCTAAGAACTATTGAGCAATAAGCTAACCTTCAAAATGATTTAAACATCAATTTTAGACTACAAAAATCATCAAAAAGCAATCTAAATAGCTAAAACACTTAAACTATTTAAATCAACACGATTTAACAAATAAGCTAACACAAACTTTGTTCTAAACAATATAAGCTCAAGTGAAATGCAATAAGCTATTTAGAAGCTTATTAATTCAGAAAATACGAGCTCTTAAAAATATTAAATAAATATAAGCATGATAATAAGCCAAATCTGAGCTTATTAGAGCTTATTATTCGAAAAGTCTTTAAAAACTAATAGGATTGAATCATTTAAGCTTAGAAGAGCTTATAAGAGACTATCTTTTAGCTTTTAAGACGTTTTGAAAGGAATAAGCGAAGAAAATAAGCTCACAAAACTAGCTTATTAGATAAGCATACAAGCGAAGTAATAAATCGAATAAATAAGCAACAAAATTAAGCAAACCGTGATTTTCATTAAAGTTAAATCATCTTTTTTACAAAATCTAAATAAGCTTGCGAAATAAGCTGAGTACAATAAGCTAGAAAACCGAAATAAGCTAGAACTATACTTTTATAAGCTAAAAAAAGTAAATCTAAACTAAAACTAAAATTTCCTAAGTAATCAAACTAGAGGGGAGCGGGTGGGCTTTTATAGCCAAGAAAGGGGTGAAAACCTAAATTCCATCCAATCATTAGGGAATTATTAGCCAATCATATGCATGCACACGGATTGAGGGTTTGATCAACCGATGAGAAAGTGACACGTGGACTTTTTGGAGGCTTACATCGTACGCAGCATTTTTAAATGTTAGATCATTCCCTTTTGTAATTTGAAAATGACTTTGAGATATACAACTTTTGATCTGCCATGTGTTAAACCTCTACTCGCTCTCTCATGTATGAGTGCTTAGTCACGTGACAACTTTTGATTTAATTAGATCACATGTGACCCGACGTCATAAACTTCCGTTTATTCTTCATTTTGTATAATAGGTTTTAGAGCTTTAATGGGCTTAGTAATAATATGGGCTGGCCCGACCCATTAAGTGGGTTACGGGCTGGCCCAATAAAATCCGAGGGCACCGTTGGACTCGTTTTCTCGCGCTCTTTCCAAGGGCCGGCTAAGGGACTTTTCAAGACATTATCATGATCTTGATATTTGAGCACTCTTGATCGAAACAAACCCGTAAATACCTGTTTTTGCTTTGTTTTCAATCATTTTTACCTGCAAGACATAAAAATACCAAACAAGCATATATGCACGATAATTATCCATATTTTAGCATTCTAGTCTGATTAATAGTATTTTATAGGGTTATAAGGATGTGTGTTTTAGCACACATCAAAACCATTCACCAGATCTCCAAACATATATAAAGAATACCTAGCTAAAAACTCTAAGGTTTTCTTCTCCACCCCCACTGGTGATATCTATGGCGAAGTATGGGTAAACACCTTTAGGAATGCCATTGGTGCACATTACCTCCCCCACTCTAGTGAGTATGTTGCACCACCGTCCATTGACATAGTAAGGCCATGGTTTGAAACAACTGGGTATGGGGAAGCTGTTCCTACCAAAGGGACTTTCAAAAAAAGTCTTCTTCTTCCTAGGTGAAGATTACTAATAGCACAAATCATCCAGTGTTTAGGAGGTAAAACTGGAGGCTTTGATCAGATCATCAATAAAGATGCCATTATAATGTATAGTCTAGCAAATGGGATCACCATTGACTATGCCAATATCTTTTGAGAAGACATCATCATCAAACTGAACAAGAAACATAGGGAAAAGGTTGTACCATACACTAGATTTCTATCCCTATTGATGATGCACAAGATGAAAGAAGGCTATGGAGATGGAGAACTCACAATCTACCCTACTCAAGTCTTCAGTGTCAACAATTGGGCACTAAAGCCCAACCAACCTGAAGAACCTCCTTTCACAACCCACATGTTGGCTATATGCTCTGCAGATAAGCCAGTAGTGTTTAAAGCTCCTAAGCCCTTTTCCAAATGTTGAGAGGGTTCCCCAAGGCATAAAGACTGGAGCTAAACTTGGACACGAGAAGCATTCAACTTCTTCTAAAATACCCTCTGTGTCCAGCAA
>BQNB010042002.1:503-44195 GCA_026074375.1 Tanacetum coccineum
GTGGAAGTAATCTTGTTAAACCAACGAATGTGAGCATGAGGATCTTCTTTCTCAAATCCGTAAAATTGTTTTGAAGTTACAAGATTTAGAAGTCCGTGTTTAAGCTCAAAATTCTTCGCGAGAATAGCGGGAGTAACGATAGCATCTCCGTAACCCTCGGTCGGTGCTTGGAGTAATTCCACCATAGTACGTTGATCGGCCATCGTAACTATGGATGTCTCTTTGAGAGAAAACGGTTCGACTCTTTGTTTGGATCGTCTTCGATTACCACGTTTTGGAGTCGTGGAAGATTCGGCAATTAAATGCGATGAAGAGCGAGTGCGCATGCACTAAAAATAAAATATGAGAAATAAAAAGAAAAATATTTTTGTAACCGATAATCGAACAAGTGTAAGGTAGCTCTTTAGAAAACGCACAAAGAAGCGGAGGAGCGGGTAAGCGCGAAGCGTTTTAAAAACCTTCTCCTTTCGGGTCGAAGTTCGTAGGATCAACCCTCCTTAAACCTCTCTTAAAGTTTGTAATCTAAAAGTGAGCCGATTTCACAAGTGACACAACGGTTGTTTTTGTTGTTTTTTTTATTTTTTTTTGGTTTTTTAAATACTTTAGGAAAAGTATTTTTGGTTTTTTCTAATAAATCTACGAAAATAAATTGAGAAAAATAAAATATTTTTGTATTTTTTATTTTTATATAAAAGAAAATAACAAAACGATAACTTCACGAGGAAGGGTCTTCAAAACACTAATCTTCAAACTTCAACGCGATATTCGATACACACTTCCCCGGCAACGGCGCCAAAAATTGATTGATCTCTAAATACGTATATAAGGATAATATCAATAACAGTATAGTAATAAGTATTTACCTAAGTTAAAAATTTAAAAAAAAAAAAAAAATGGATTTTAAGAGATTACTTTTAACAAGTAAAAATCCAAAAACCTTCCGGAGTCGTATCCCAACGAAGCGTGAATTGAGAATCTCGTTTAAGTTCGTGATCGCGTGATTTGAATGATTCAATGATTTTGATTTGGGATTCTAATTCTACTTATGAAAATGCAAAAACAATTAAAAGCAAGCAAACAACTAAGGCAAATAAGTATTTAAGCTAGAAAACGTTAACGGGAATTCTAAAACGCGACTAATTACCTAAACTATTAAAATTTAACCTTAAAACTATTTTTTTTATTTTTTATAAATCCTAAATGATTAAAAATAATTTTAGGAAAAAGAATTATATTTTTTTTGACTTTTATTTTATTTATTATGAATTAAAAACAACTTTAATCTAAAAATATTATAAAAAATATTAAAATAATTAATAAAAATCTGAAAAATTTACTAAAAATACTTTATACTATTTAAGACCTAGGAAAAATAAAATAAGCAACACATCTTATCTTAATAAGCTGGAAATAAGCCCAAAAGGACTTAAAGGCTAAACTGTCAAAGAGGGTTAAATGAATAAAGAGTGCAAGTTAAAACAGAAAAGACCCAAGGGCAAGATGGTAGTGAGTGTGTGTGTTGAGGTGTTGGTGTTATAAAGGAGAGGTCATAGGTTCGACCCCTGTGACCTTTATTTTTTTAAAAACATTTTTTTTATTTTTATTTTTAAAAAAACTAACTACTAATAAAAATAAGAAACTTCAATGAAAGCACTTTTTCTAACAACTACAAATAAGCTATAAGTAAGCTCAATTAAGGTGACAGTTTGGCTATAAGACTCTTAAGAAATAAGCTATAACTGCTTAAGCTTTTTAGACTTAATAAGCAACTAAAAACATATAAAAGCTAAAACAGACCTACACTTAAGCCTAATAAGCTAAAATAAACTAGAAATAGGCTAACTAAATAAGCTAAAAAGCACCTAAAAGCAAAACAGTTGTAAAAGTCTATGTTAAGACTGTTAAGCAAATGGTTTAAACTGCTTGATCTTTTTTGACTGAATAAGCACTTAACATTATAATAAGCTAAAAACAGAGGAAAATCTAGTCCTAATAAGCACTTAGATGACAAATAAGCTAACCAGCTAAGCTTGAAAGCACACTAAACTACTTAAGATAGCAAACTCTAAAAGGGACCTAAAAGACATTAGACCAAACTTTGAGCTAAGCTAATTTCCTAATAAGCAATAGGAATAAGCTAATGACTTAAAACAGATAAAGACTAGTCCCCAAAGAACTTATTTAAGCTAGAATTAAGACAATTGGTTTAGAAAATAAGCTAGCAAAAGGATTTGAATAAGTGACAGACTCAACTAATATTTTTGGCTTTTTTGGTATGATATGACAGTTTTAAAGCTAAACCTAGGACTTAATAAGCAAAACAAAAGGCTAAAAGACAAAAACAAATGAACACCTTATCTATGAAATAATTAGCTGGTCATAAGAAAATAAGCCTAAGAAATAAGCTAGAAAAGGACATATGAGAAGACAAACTTAACTACTAATGATTTTGGCTTTTTAGAAAAAACTGACTACTTGCAGACCAATTTTAAGCTACTAAATGATTTCTAAATGTAAAAATAAGCTAAAACAGATTAAGCTTATACCCTAGTGGGCTTATTCTATCAATATCAAATCTTAAATCAAGCTTAAGCTCATTTAGATTTGCTTTTGAAAACTGGATTTTAAACAATGAAGGTAACACTTATAAATTGAAAGATTATTTCTAAAACCACAGAACCAATTGCAAAATTAACAAACTAAATTCTACTACATTATATGACTCAAAACTAATAGGAAATTTACACAAAATTGCACCAGAACAAGATCTAATCAAATAAGCTAACTAATTAAACTCAGAAACCTCAGATTAAAACCATGAATACATAAGACCTTAGATTTGAATTTTAAACTTTAACAACTTATTAAAACTGACCTAAAAGCTTAGTTTGAGCTTAACAAATTAGGCTTAAAGACACTGATATGTGTGAAAACACATATCCATTTTATATCAAAAATGGCCCTAAAAAGACAAAATTGTGCTTTAAATGCTTGAATATTGCTTGTTTTGTCTTTGTGATTGTGTAGGTACGAATATTGCAAAAATCTCAAGAAAACGGTCAAAATCAGACAATCACGGACACAGGAACGGAATTGAGTGTGCAAAAGCCGGGAGAATGCTATCAAAGGTCAACAAAAGTCAACCCTTGGTCAACCAAAGTCAACACATAAAAAGACAAAACCTAAATTTCCCAAAACAGTCCCTCAAAGTTAAACCAAAATTGCAAAAAATAATCCTATAAACCATAACTGTGTGTTAACTCTTTTTTATTATAAAGAGTTATCACCCGTTACCTTTTATAAAACAATCCAAGGCCCGAGCCCAAAACTTACCCAAGCCCAATTCCTTGTTTAGCCGAGTCAAACATCAAACCCAGGTAAATAGGGAAAAAAAGTCAAACCTTTATATAAAGAAAAAACTACGCGCACGAAATCTTGTTACCACTGTTCATGTCTTCTTCGATTTACCTCAAGCTTTTAAAACAAAGGTGCAATGCAATTGAACACGTGAGAGACAATTCAAGTGGATATCAAGATGACATTGGCAGAGTTATACGTCAAGATATGGCTCTCATTGTGGAAAACCTCAAGGAGTTGCTACTCGCGGATGAAGAAAAAACACCAAGGGCTAGATTTTTATATAAAATACCGTACAAAGTAAGCATCAAGTGGGTTCAAATCATGGTATTGCCATGCTGGCATCCGTGTGATCACACTTTTGATCCAATGGTGGTAACAAGGCATCCAACGATTAGCAAGAATCAAGGGATAAGATGACAAGGGGCGTGTAACAACCTCTAAGACCTAGAAGCTTCATCAGCGGCTATTGATAGATGCTTAATTATACATGTTTAAAACCCATAAAAACTTGCAAAAATGACCAAAAATGCCAAAAGATATGTGTGTTTTTGTCAATGTGTATAGGATATGAAGGAATGAAAGCAAAAGTGAAGAAAAGCGATCAAAAACAACAAGAATGGAAAGACAAGATCAAGAGATGAATATTATGATCAAAAGCAGAAGGCCTAAACTTGTCAACGGCATTCAAGCACAAAATCAAAAAATGTAAAGAGATAAATGATGAAGGACTTATTTTGAAGATTTATGATCAAGAGGACTAACTTGCCAGTTGTGTAGTTTTTCAAGAGTTTATAATGGGATATCAAGCAAGGGACTGTTCTTGCCATTATCGAAAGTTTGTATAAAGAAGGGAGTTAAGCCGGCTACAAAAGCTTATATACCTCTGGTGGACCATTTGTGACAATATTTCAAACTTTCGAATTTGGTAACTTAAGATCGAACCCGTTTCTTTTCCCATCCAATGACAACCCAATACATGTACATCCTTTCTTATCTCTTCATCCCTGCAACTCTCTACACTGGAACACTCCCCAATCTACCATAAACCTTTCACAATCACTTTTCCACCTCCCTTATACGTTTTTACCTCGTATTTAACACTTTTACACATCACCAATCCAACGTGGCACTTCCTCATTGGTTCCTACAAGTAATCAAGCCACGTGGAGCTACTCTATTGGACAGACCACGTCACTGACTCAATCAAGGGCTGACAATCATGGCAAAACGGTTATAGCCTATGGACGATCAAGATCATTTCTTCATCATCACCTCAAGCACTCCTCAACTATATAATCATTAGTGCAATATTAGGTCCTCATTTTGAGATAGTGAGTGAGAGTTTTTTAATTTTCAGTTGTAATTTTCCTTTTAAGTCTTTTGTAATCGTTACTCTTTTAATATCAAGCTCATTTTCAGTTTTAAGCTCTCAATATTCTTTACTATTGTTCTATAAGCTTTGTTAAGTTCTCCTAGTTACTTTTACAAGCTACTATAAGCTGTTTTCACTTTGTTTTACAAAAAGTCAAAGCTTTTCAAAAAAGTCAAAGAAAAGTCAAACAAGCTTCAATAAGCTTGTTTATACTTTTAAAGCTTTCAGTTATGTTCTAAAAGTTTTTTTTACATTAGTTTGAATCAATTTAGCTTTCAAAAGCTAAATTGAGCTTTTATTACATCAAATACCATAGTGCTCTGTCCATAAGCTCATTAAAGCTGTTGATTGTGGGTAATAAGCCAGAAATGGATGGGCTTTGGGTTAAAATATGCTTCATTTTCAACAGTGGGACCTTAGGGGATTGATAGGATAGAGTTAGGTTTACTACAAGTGCTAAGGACCTCTTGTGAGTTTCTCTTTTCTTAAAATTTAGCTTAAACTGCTGATTCATCTATGCAATAGCTTGTAATTGGCTTATTTTGTGATTTACTGTTCCATTAGCTTTATCAACACTTACTTAGGTTACTCTTAGTTTCTTAATCTTAGTTTTCAAGTTTTAACCAAGTTCTAGTGTTAGACAGTTTTAAAATTCATGAAATAGCTTAAATGCTTGCAGCTTATTTCATATATCTCTAGTGCTTATTTTCAGTGTTATTTTGCTTAATGCAGTTTGATTAGCCTAGTTCTTAATCTGTTTTAGCTCATTCAAGTTTAAAGTAGTCTAAATTTGAGTTTGTCAATTTTTAAGGAGTGTTTGGCAATAGGATTGAATTTTATGCTAAACACATGTTAGCTCACTTTAAGCTTCAAGTTCACTTTTGATAGCTGAGAATAAGCTCTAGGATTGATTTTCAATATTTTTCATAAGCTAGGTCTTAGTTCAGCAAGATTTTCTAAGTGAATCTTAGTTTTCAGTTTTCAATTTCAATCACAACTTATTGCATAGTAGATTATAGTTTTTACTCTTTTAGTGCTTGTTTACATTTCCTTTTAGGATCCAAATTCAGTAGAAATGAAGTGCTTAGGTTTCTTGTTTCCATATTGCGGTTTGATTAAACCTGTTATATCAGTAGCAAGTAGTAGCCAATAAGCTTAACAGATTTTTCACTAGCACTCTTTAGTCATTAAATGGATTCCAAGTTCTGAGATTAAAGCAATTCTTAGAAGCTAGTAGTAAAGGTTTTAAATATAAGCACAGCTTTTTCATTTTGAAAATCATTTGATAGCTTAAAACTAGGCCTTAAGTAGCTGTTTCAGTTTGTACTTAAGTCTGTTGAGTTAGCTTATCCTGAACCTTCACTTTTTAAAGAGCAAATTTCTTGTTATTCTAGTTTCCTTTTGGCTTATTTTTTTTAGATATCTTTAGTACACATTATAAGCTTCTTGTAGTTTCTTTTGGTTCTTATTTTCATTGAGTATTAAGCTAGAAATAAGCCAAAGTTTAGAAAAGTTAGAATTTCAAAGAAACATCATAGTTACTGTAGCACAGTTTAAAAAGTTAAATTTCTTGCTTATTCAGTAGTTAAAATGTCAAAGTGCTTTTATTAAAGTTGTAGTAGAAAAGCTCAGGTGTAACTTTTCTGTTTTAAGTTTTTGCTTATTTTCACTTTTGTAATAAGCTAAATTTTGTTTAAGTCGTAGGGTCTGTTTGGTATTTTCCTAATAGTTAAGGGTGTTCTGTTTTCACTATAGTGTAAATTTTTGTTACTTTCCCCGCCTACCCTTTACTTTTATCTTTTGCACTTTCTACCCTGTTCTTTTAGGATAAATAAAATAGAATTAATATTCTTAATATTAGTTTAATAAAATTAGGGTTTATGTTTTAATAAGCAAAATTAGGTTTCAATTGATTAGTAAAAATTGGGCATTTTCATACCATTAATTTTCTGCACCTTTTCAGTAGTTAAATATCATTTTTCTTTATTTTTCCAATTAAATTTGTATTTTCTAGAAATTAAAATAGGTTTTTGGAAATTTCTTTTTCTTTAGATATTCATAGAAAATAGAAAAATAGTAGGAAAAATCTGATTCTTTTTGTAAAAAATTTCTTTTTCATTCTAGTATTTTTGAAAAATAGAAATAGATTTTTAGTGTTAATTTTTAGAAAAGTTTATTTTTAGTTAATTCATTTTTCTTTAAAAAATCATAGAAAATTCAAAAATAGTTAAAAAAATTCTAATTCTTTTTCCTAAAATTTTCTTTTTAATTTTGTGATTTTTAGGTATAAAATTTGTTAGAATTAGTGCTTTAGATTTTAAATTCTAGTTTTAGCTCACATTCTTAATTCACGTTTGTTAATTTTTCGTATTAGTTAACCGTTTTTAATTCTTTAATTGTTTTTATATTTTAATTGAGCTATTATATTTGTAGTGTAATTCAAAATTCAAAAATCCTTTATCCATTCTTGACTCGAATCCGAATTATTCCCGAGTTTCAATTCACGACTTCCTTGGGAAACGACCCAAAAAGAAAATACTTCCCGGTTAAAAATATACGTATTGTGTTTTCTTAAGTGAGATTTTATCCTTTTATGTTCTCTTGATTGAGAAGTAATTTGGAAAGAATTGTCACGGGATTTATACTATATACATATATAAATTTGACTAGTGCTTACACACGTACCAGTTATATATACAAGCAAGGACTCACTCACAAGATCTATCTAGGAGTAGTTTTAAAATTAGCTAATAGATTTCAGCTTATAATGTAATTTAGCTTAATTTTTAAATGTAATCTTGTTTTTTTCAATAATTTGTAATCTATTTTTATGTATCAATGAAATTTTAAGTTTACTCAATAAAATATGTTCTTGCTTATTATGTTCACCTATTTCCAAAAGCTTTATTAAACTGTTCTATAAGCTTTCAAACTACTTATAAGGTTGTAAACAAGCTTATCTCTAGCTCATCTAAGTCTTTAAGCTTGGATTTGAGCTCAATAAGTCATCTAATCTACTTAAACAATTAAAATCAGTTTAACACCCTTGCTGAATAGATTTAAGCCTTTTGGATGATAAACTTATTCTGGAAGAGCTTATGGGACCCTTACTAGCTTATCCTTGTGATAAGCTAGAGCTGTTTAGACAAGTGCTTGGCAATTTTAAGCCTTTGTTTAGCTAAGGCAACTGTAAGTTTCCTATTTCCATTTCTGTCTTAAATTTCTAGTTTGAATTTGCTTATTTTCAGCTTATCTCTTGCTTAATTGTGCTTAAATCTGTCTTATTGTGCCTATTAGGTTTGCTTGATCATTTGTTTCCTAGTTATATAGCTTAGATCTTAGTTTTATTATTTTTGTCTCTAATCTGTCAAAAAGAAAAAAATATATAAGTATAGTTATTAGATCTTTAATTCTGGCTTAATTGTTTGTTGAAATAGGTTAATTAGATTTGTTATAAGCTATTTGTTATCTGGTAGTTAGGATTTAAGCTCTTAATTTTTTTTTCATAAGCCAAAAATTGATTTTGGTCTAGTTAAAGGGGTGTTTGGCACAACAGTATTACCACAAGTTTAATACTGCTCGTGGACACTTGGTCTTTGGAATTTGATTTTATCTGTCAACTTAAGATTGTTTAAAGCTGGATTATGAGCTAGGCATTAGATTAATCAAGTGTCAGAATGTTGATATATGTCCAAATCTGTTAAATTATTTTACATTTTAAGCTCGCGTATCAATCCTAGTTTATTCATTGCCTCTTAGACTTTTTGTTTAGGTGTTTTTAAAGTTATAAAGATAAGTTACTTTAGCCTGAATTTAGTCTAGGTGATTTATGTTAAAATAGTGCACACTACATCAGTAGCAAAAAAAAAACAATAGGTTATTTTCTAGTTTAATTTTCAGTAGGTTAAAATAGTATTTAGGTTTTAGTTTTCAGCATAAAAGTAGCTTATATATCATAGTTTACAAGTTTGCAATTAATTTTTAAATTCTAGCTTATTTTGTCATCTAAATTTAAGCTGCAAAATTGCCTTTTGTCTTTTCATTTTCAAAGTAAAACTCAGCATGATTTTAGTCTTAAGTATGTTTTCATAGTGCTTTTTCATTAAGCTAATTTGTTTCAAAATCATTTTCAGAGCATTTTTAGGAAGCTTATTAGTTGTAGAATAAGCTTCAATAAGCCATTTCCCCACAAGGATCCAAGAGCTTATCTAAAAATAAGCTCAAAGATCCCTATAGGGCCTGTTTGGTTATTAGTGTTAATAAAAGAGCTTATTTAGTCTTCTAGCTTATTGTTGGCTTATTTTTAGTTCTAATTAGTTCATTAGCTTAGGTTTAGCATATTATAGCTTAATTAGTCTTAACTTTAGCTTATTTAGTCTACTAGCTTATTTAGTTTAAGAAAAAAAACCAAAAAATAAAGTTAAGTAGTTTCTGTCAAGTTATAAGCTGTTTAACAGCTTATTTAGAGCTTTAGTCTACTTTTCAACAAAATTGGTTTCGTGAATTTTTAGTAAGTGGAGTTCAGTCAAATTAATTTTACAAGATTCGTTGTTGAATTTGAGTTTTTAGGTCAGATTTTATATTGTGTTTGTGAGATCAAGAACCATATCAAAACGACTTTTTAATTGATGGGGTTGCTACTATAGTAAGTTCATGATGTGTAGGATTTTAAAAAAAAATTCTAGATTTTTATAAATGGTCTAAGTAGGTCTAGTCAAGCCATACTTTTGGGGGGTTAAATCAGATCCGTTTTTGGAAACTTTGTGTTGTTGGATTTTTAGAAAATAGTAAAGATTATTAAATAATTATGGGAAAAATAGAGTAATGCTATAACGTTTTGAACTTATAGAATATGAAGTATGGGAATTTATTAAGGTCATTTAGTATTTATTAAAATTCTTTAAGTAACTATTAAAATCAGCTAAAAACAGGAAAACTTAAATGGAAGGATAGAAGGTGTTTAAATTATAGTTAAGACATGGGTGGTTTGATGTAATGTTTGTAAGCATAGTATAGACATTAGAAGTCCATCTATTATAAGGTTACATGAGCTAGGGCTGTAAATCCTTGATCATGAATAACCGTTAGTCGTATTGTGTAGATTTTTGACTCGGAATTTGCGTGCGAGAACGTAAAGCTTGAGGTGAGTTTTCATAGCCCCTTTTAAACTGTTTTTCTAGGGGTGAAAATGATACTAAAATTGGTTTTGAATTGTTTTAATAGTTGTGATAAATGCTTTTAGTTATTTTTAGACATTACTTGGTATTATAAATTATGTGTTATGAGTTTATGGATTGGAAGGGTATGCCTACCCAATATTGGATGAGATTATGGATCAGAGGGGTACGCCTACCCATATGATGTGTATAAGTTGTTGATTCTTTTAGGTGAGCTTGGTTTGATGCCAGTGCTAATCTAAGCCTAAGCGTGTACTTTATGTGATGATTAGTTGTTTGCATATGTGTATAATATTCTTGAATGTCCTAATGTTTTGAAATCGCAGCAAGTGTAAGTGTTTTCCTTTAAACCTATGAATCTCACCAACATTATGTTGACGTTTTTAAGTATCATTTTCAGGTGAGCATAGCGAAGTTAAGGATTTTAAGATGCGTGGCTATAGAGACCTTAGGAATTGCATTATGGAGTTTCCTTTTCTGGAGTCTTCGTTTCTTATTTGCGTGCTTTGATTATATTGTTTTATGATGATTTTTATTTTGGATTTTTATTCTCAAGTCTATGTATTGTGTGTGCGATTAACCTCAATACAAGACCCCTCTTGTGTTTGGTATCGTCATAACACTTGGTTTTAAAATAATGCATTTTAGACATTCTCTACTGTTGACATCAATGTGTTGTGATGATGCCTATTTTGTTATGCCTCATGATTCCGCCTTGGTGGGGTGTGACATCAAGTGGAAGATATGTGTAATGTATCATATGTTGCAGGGGCAAAAATATAAGATATAAACCCGTGTAGCATATGTATATATATGTGAGTTCATGTTGGTTGCGTTATAAAACTAACAAATTGTAAAAATAATGTAAAGATGGTGCAACTATAAGCCATCTATGTGCTAAAAAGGATATAAAGGTGGTGCAACTATAATCCACCTATATGATTGTGAAGAGTGGGGCTAGTAGCCCATTATTATGGATCAGATTTTCAGACTTAAATACTTGGGCTTATGGATGGACGGTAGTTAGTTATGAAAACCTTAGACTATTAAAGACTATTTGTTTTGTGTACTTTATTTAAAACTAATTAATGCGTATCCCATGTCTTATCCTACCCTATATCATTCTGCATCTTAACCCTTGGTTTTGCTCGGATGAGGGATTTGAATGTAATCATGTATGTCTCTTCCATCATTATGGATGTGTATATGTGATTTTATCATCCTTGTTAGTGTAACGCTTTTGGTAAAGATTGCAGGAAGATTTACCCTGTTTAAACCTGTGATAGAATACATGCTATGATAATGCAATTGAGTGATCACCCTAGAAAATGAAACACTTAGACTAGATTGAGAGTTGTGTGATTTTTGATCCCCATTTTCATGAGGTGTTCGGCTCTAATGTTTCTAGCATAAGTAAATTATAAATTCATTTCTCTAAGTTAGATTAGGGAAATCTTTTTATTATAAGTTATTCTAAACGGTTCTACTTGAGGGCAAGAAGAAGCCAAGTGGGGGATATTTGATAACATCAAATAGTTAATACATTTTAGTATCAAATTCCCTACAAAAATGCTTGTAAATATGTTATAAATATCTGAAAACACTACTTAATTGCCTATATTTAGTTTTCAGGAGCAAAGCAAGCATTGAGCAAAAGACGTGGGATTTGGACGTGGAATTCAAGAAGTGATGACATTCAAGGCTTTTACGGCGTAACCTCCCCGAAGAAGTTACGTTGTAATCAAGATTAACGAAGAAATGACTCAACATCAGTTGTTACGACGTAACCTCACAATCCCCTTTACGCCGTAAGATATAATATACAGGAAGATTGAGTATCCGAGTCAGCATTACGGCATAACCATGGCGATACGGTTACGCCGTAACATCAATTAAGCCTGTAGAATGGGAAACCACATCAGCATTGTTACGGCGTAATGTGTTCATAACTGTTACGTTGTAACATCTTCGATACTTATAAATAGAGCCCTAACTCGGCTCATTTGGCATCACTCACTTCACATCTTCACCCTACAGTACCAAGAGGCAAACAAGGCCTCTAGAAGATCAAGCATTCCACCAGAAGTCCAAAGGAGGATCATTGTACTTCATTTTAGCATTAATCATTCGAAAACTCAATTTGTAAGAATTATGAATTATCAATCCAAGATTTCTTCATTTACTTCTTGTCTTACTATTTCTATGAGTGGCTAAGCACTCTTAATGCTGGCCTAACCATGTATTTACTATTTGTATGATTGTTATTTCCTGTTTAATTTTAGTTTTATTGGATATCCTTATAGCCTTTCGTTGATCCATGGGTTTTGGTAGTGTAGAGGGTGACTTGGATCTTATTAGTCATGTTATTAGACTTACCATTTAAACATGGGATTAGTGGGGTACTAGGGTAGCTTGGCACCTACCCCTAGTGTAGGATTTAACCATATTACAACCTTGGGCACATTAAACATTTAAAAAGCACATGAACTCTTTCAAAGAGGGTTAATAATCTGTATAGATTATGGAATTGGTCTTAAGTATAGTTGGGGATTCACCACTAAAAACTTAGATGCCCTGCCTGTGTGATCGTAGGAGATTTAGGATCACAGACTAAGTATAGGACAAACCTCAAATGCCAATTCGGGTCTGTTGATGTTAGATCCACCAATGAAACTTGTAATTGAACATTGCACAGGAAAACATAATCATAACAATAGTAATGAAATGGATAGGCTAGCATACTTTTTCCCCCTGATTACTTCTATCAATTTACTGTTATGTATTTAATTTTCTTAAGTTTTTTAAATAAATCTTAAAACTATTTTCCAAACGTGACAAAATCAAATTAGAACTAGTTCCCTTAGCTCTTAAGACGACCTCAGATTTACCAACTACTGCACTACATACGACCGGGTTCTTTACCCGTTAGTGCGTGTATCGGTAGACGAGTTTTATAAATTTAAAACTTGACTAAATAATGTTCAAAAGAAAATACGCATCAGTTTTTTTCTTGATCCATAGGATCGATAGGTATTTAAAAATATCCAGAAAAACCATCTAGGAAACAGAATTATTTATTTCATGCGAGTCTTTCTAGCATTTGATCCATGATTGGCAACGGAAAATGATCTTTCATTGTTGCTTCATTGAGTTTACGATAATCAATACAAACTCGTCAACCCGTAATGGTTCTTGTTGTGACAAGTTCATTTTTCTCGTTTGTGACTACTGTGATACCGCCTTTCTTTGGTATACAGTGGATAGGACTTACCCAATGGCTATCGGAGATGGGATATATAATTCTGGTATCCAGAAGTTTAATGATTTCTTTTTAACTACTTCTTGTATAATTGGATTTAATCTTCTTTATTTTTGAACAACTGGTTTTTTGTCTTCTAAGAGTTGAATTTTATGTTTACAGAAAGACGGACAAATATCAGGAATGTATGTTGTCTTCCAAGCATAGGCTTGCTTCTGCTTTTTAAGAATAGATACGAGTTTATTTTTGTTTTGTTTAGAAAGCTGAGATGATATGATCACATGAAGAAAAGAGGGTTCTTCCAAGAATGCGTATTCTAGGTGATTAGGTAGCGGTTTGAGTTCAAGATCCGTTGGAGGTTCATCAAGAGATTTCTTGATCTTATAGTCAGTATCGAAGGCGATTTTTTTGAAGGGTATTTCTTCTTTATTTGAATCAGAGTCAGAGTTTTCTTTGATATTCATGGCCATGAATTCGTCAAATTCGGCAAAGATTTGACCTTCGAGAGGAGTTCCCTCGATGGAGTAAAGGATATTACTACCTTCATCGAGAAGAGCATCGAAATCTTCCTTTAAGATTTCATCAATGACGTCAACGCTGAAACATGTATCATCATTAGAATATGAGTGTTTCATTGCAGAATCGATAGAAAAAGTCATTCGCTCCGTGCCAACTCTAAGGTTGAGTTGTTTTTGTTTAACATGAATTACTGCATCTGCGATGTGTAGAAAAGGTCTTCCTAGAACAAGGGGAACTTTACTATCTTCTTCCATTTTGAGAATAACGAAATCTACAAGAAAAGTGAATTTGCCAACTTCGACGAGCATATTTTTAGCTATTCCAATAGGGTATTAGAATGATCGGTCTGATAATCTTACACAAATTTTAGTTGGTTTATGAGTTTTGAGAGATAGTTTTGCGTATAGAGAATATGGCATAAGTTTAGTGCTAGTGCCAAGAACGGCTAAGGCATTGCAAGAGAAAGTTTTGCCAAAAGTGCAAGGAATAAGGAAACTTTCAGGGTCTCCGAGTTTGTGTGAAACTTTGTTTTGGATCATAGTGGAACTTTCATAGCTAAGGAAAGCGGTGAGATTTGTTCGAGCTTGTGCTTATTGCTAACCAGTTCTTTAAGAAATTTTCCATAATTCGGCATACCGGCTAATATATCAATAAGAAGTACGTTGATTTGAACGGCTTGAATCATATCAAGGAACTTACCATATTGAGCTTACATATTCTCTTTTCAAAGGCGTTGAGGATATGTGATTTTTGGTTTATACGGTTTAGGAATAGGTGTTTCTTTGATTGGTTTTAGAGTTTGCGGTTTAGGTGTTGGTGTTGATTCTTCATCGTCTGTTAGCTTATCAAATCACACACAAGAACACACAAAATTACTAGAGAATCTAGAGAGAGAAGTTTTAGAGAGAGATAATAACAAAGAAAATGGCTACACATTAATGAAAGGAAAAATGAGCAACACCCTCTCCACATGAAGAGATGGCTTTATATAGTAATGTACTTGGGCCAGCCTTAGGTCTAAGTGGGCTTCCAAGGCCGGGCTTGATATCTTATGGGCTTTAAAGCCCGTAACTAGGCCCAATTAGCTTATAGAATTCCCTAGAATATTAACTAGACTAATATAAGGTTTGGGAATATTAATAACCATCACTTTTCATAAAACTAGGTCTAACAATCTCCCCTTAAGGGGTGGTCATTGCACATAAGGCTTCACTTCTTGTGACGTCTTGAGTCTTGGAACCTTGTTGTCTTGGGAATTCGTCTGAAGTTCCTTTTGCATGCTTGTGATCATGAATCTTGATCTTTAACTTGATATACTTTGACAAAATATTGATATCGTGGTCTTTGGCCTTGATTTGTCTTGACTACTAAGATCTTAAAATCTTTATCCTTGAATCTTTATGCCGCCTTGCGATCTTGTGTCTCCACCCTCATGCTCAAGGTCTTGAAAGCTTGCTAACAATCTCCCTTAACATTTTCTTTAACATGATTACTTGTATCACATCATGGAAGGAGTAGTACTTGATCCACTTATGAGATATATCTTTGTTATTGTCTAGCAATCTTGTCGAATATGTTCTTTTGAGCAAGTGCTTGTACATCAGAGATTGCGGAAGATATTTACAAATGTGCTTGAGCTTTCAGCATGTATTTATCTTTTTTGATTGAGCGTGAGGTCTTGCATCTTGACTCGACATGGACTAGAAGCTGCTACCATCGAGAAACCTGCAAGTATAGGTTAGTGATAAACATACATGGATGAAAGTGTATTTGTCACTTCGTCGAATACGGTTATAGTAACCACGGTTCCTCGTTAATCAGTATAAGTACTGTATGTGATCAGGTAGAATTCAAAAGAATCTCCTTGACAGGATTTCACAGCTGCACTAGCCGTTCTCGTTACCGGAGCATCTCAAAGCAGACAACATTGTAAGAGTGAATCCGATAGTTACTATCTTTCTAATTGAGTCATCAATTCATATACTAGACCAAAATCGATATCCAGTTAACACAAGCTTGATTCATATAGAATCTCGCAAGCCACCTACCGCAGAGCTGTTTGATGTTGACTCTGGAAGGAGATCCATCGTCACTATGAGTACTAAAGAGTATCACTCTGATGTTCTGGCAATTATCACAAGGATAATGCGTAGGACTCTTGATAACAGCTTGTGAACTTGATGATATTCAACAAGTGTTTGTCATGGAATGTGTCCTAATGAGATTTTTGATAGATCTCGATGTCTCTAGACTCTATAAGTGCACATTTGTTATTTGGTAACCAAAGGCTGGAGCGGACTGCCACCTTTTCAATATCTACGATCTCGGAGTGAGAAAGTCGATACAAACATGTTGATATCTGTAAGAACTGAAACAAGTGTCTTTTAAGAGACCTTGAGTGGCTAGGGAGGGTTGTGCATTGCATCACTGGGTCCATGACGACTTATCTTCAATATCATAATTATCTTTGTGATTACCGATAGATTATGTATTGACCCAATTTCTGCCTAAGGTTGTATAGAGGTCTTCTTTCTTTTCACCCTTTATCCTTACAATTCTTTTTCGTTCGTCAACCCCTTCAATGCTTACCGAGACTTCATAACTAACACCTTGTTGGGATTGTTCCAGTGCTAGCTCTGCCTTAGTTGGCATTATTCCCATTCTCACTTTACTTCTTTTTTTCAATCATACTTAGGACTTCTACTATATCTAATGGAGTGTTATTGGGTAGATCCCTCTGGTTCTGGCTGGATCATGGAACAAAGATACCTAACCTTAACAGCCTTATAACTCCTTGAGAAACAACAATTGGTTGGTCATTGGGTATTGCCATAAAGATCCATAAAACCATTTGATAAAAATCAATCAAAATGTCTGAGAAATCATTTAAGACACATTGAGAGTTTCCAGAGTTACCAAAAAAGCCCCCCCTACACATATGCACTATATTATGAAAGAGTTTGGCACATGCGATGTTTAGGAACACACTTATAGATTGAAGATCGTATCCATTATTAATCTGTATTGATCACATTTTAATCACTATTCTCCCCCTCAAAAATTGCATATGTGGTTACAATTTTTGAATCATTAGTGAATTAAAAACAAGTTAATGTCCGAAATTCACATGAGTCTACCTAAGTATTGGAAGAATAGGAGTGCATGCAGCATGAACTAATTGTGATACTCCCCCTCAATTATAAAATAGAGTGAAAACTTGGAGTGGGAGTGTGTTAAGCACACAATTTCGAAAGAATTTGAAAATTTTCTTTTTAAAAATATCTTGAAAAATTATGCTCAACAGAAAATGATGTCAGATTTATCGTATTAATTATCATTCCCTTAGTGCTTCTCTCAAGCATTCAAAACTTTGAATGTTTATATGACATTGCTCAAGACCGAGAAGATATGAACTTCTCGTTGTTTGGGATAAATGTACATAAATGAGCATTTTCCTTTCTTTGGAGACCGAGTCTGATAACGCTCCAAATATACATAAATTATCCCTCGAAAATATATTAAATATATATGTTAACGCATGAAATATTGCTAAGTTTGCTTGTTTGTTGTGTAATATTCATTTCAGGACCAAAAGTAAAGAAAAGGACTAAACGTGCAAAGAAATCCCGTTAAATATACTAACGGTCGTCATATGAAGAATCTAGAAGAGAATCTAATGAGGAGTTAATGAGCGAAGCCAAAGTGCGGCGCACAAATCTTTTTGTGCGGTGTACTTCAAGACAAAGTAAATGCCGTTTAATTAAACACCAAGTGCGGCGCATAATTTTTCTTGTGCGACGCACTTCTCCTGCAGTTACTCCCAAAGTCATACATGATTGCAATGATTGTGTAACTTTTCACTCCCTAAATTTTAGCAACTGATGCACCATCCTCAAGTATAAATAGAGCACGATTTTGGAGGAGAAAATCACCACTTGAAGCATTCTTCTCATCTAATTCTTCATTCTAATCATCTATAATCACTTCTAAATAGTTAGGAAATTGTTCTTAGGGAATTGTTAAAGAATAAACTTTATATTACATTCTAGGTTTTAGTAAAGGAAAGTACCATTTGATCTCAGAAGGTTGTGTTAAAAAGGTGTTATAGTGGTTCTAGTTGAATTTCCGAGTTGTTGGAATTATTGTTTGAAGGAAACTCTTAAGAATCAATATATTTTGCTATTGAGTTTGGTATAAACACGTTTCCCTACTTTTATATTATGAATTCTGAATTGATCATGCTTGTTATGTGTTTTAAATTGATGAATATGGAGTAGTTTAACATGTTTATTTGGGGATCATGCGGGAATTATGGATTAAACTTGGATAAAGTAGTGAATTTTGGAAATTATCAATATGAACTTGATGTTTTTACACTTGGACTTATTAATCTTCATTTGATCATCATTTTAGCCCGAATATAGGTAGAAAGAATCCGGCTAAATGCTTGATTTCCAAGTTGTTTGTCTATGACAACTAGATGCTAGCCTTGTGAGGATTGGCTAACAAAATGATCATTAACCAAGGGTAAAAGGGTTTAACACTTAACCTCATATTCTTATTTTCCAAACTTGAATCAAACTTAATGCATTTTTGTAATCAAAAGTAAAGGCCGAAAAGATTTTTTATTTTAACAAATAGACAATCGTTTTACTAAACAACCAGTTTCTTTAATCGATTATACTTTAATTCTTGAACCCATTATCCATCCAAGTTTATCCATATTTGTTCTCGTACCCCCAAACAACATCATTTTATATCTTGAAGTACCTTGAAATCTTTAGATCGTGACAGCCGATAAGATTTACCCTTTTCGTAATATAGTCGACTCTTTTTAGAATTATCAATCCCGTGGAACGACCTGGTCTTACCCTAAACCTATACTATAAACGGGGGTTTATACTTTACCCGTATGTTAGTTAGATATTGTATAAAACTAGTATTATAAATTTAAAGCTTTAGTAACACATTAAAGTTTTTGGCGCTGTTGTCGGGGATTGATTTCATTCTTGAATTAGTCATTTTTATATTACAAACTAAAATTTTCAAAATCGCCGTAAAATTTTCTGGCAAACTGAACCCATTTTTCAAAGAAAGTGCGCCGCACATAACCATTGTGCCCCGTTTTTTCTGCAAAAAAAACTCAAAAGTACGTCGTACTTTTAGCAAGTACGCCGCACTTCTTGTCCCTTTTACAAACAGAACAAGTTTTTCAAAGGAAATCAAAACCAAAAACCCCAAACCCGTAAACTGTAATTTGACCATTTTGAAAATGTGGAATTTATTCCTTATGCTCATAGTAGTCAAAATCTTGTATTGTCGTAACACGCACATTAAAATGAAAAAAAACCAAAAAAGAACTATTTGATAGCTTGCTTATTTAAAATTCTAAATACATGTTTATATCTTTTATTTGTAAGTGTTGCTTATTTGACTTTGATATCATACAAAATGAATGTAAAAATAAAAACTTAAAAAGAATTAAAAAAAAATTGTTTTATGAAAAACACGCTTAAAAACTTGATATTTGTTTTGTTTAATACGTATTTAGGATATAATAAAAATAAGAAACATAAAAATTCAAAAATTAAAAATTTTTAAAAACTTAAAACTCAAAAAGTACGCCCACTTTTTCTAAAGTGCGCCGCACTTTCTAAGCTAAAACTAAACAAAATTCTTGTTACTTCGTTTTTAAACGAGAATTGCTTAAACTTAAAAATGCTATCTGTTTATTTGATAATATGTAAATGTAAAAATGTATTGTTATTTGTTTTAACTAACCCACTAATGTTTGTTTTAATGTTGTCTTATTTTATAAGAGTTATGGATCCAAATTCAAGTCTTGGAAAAATTTGCTTAGGAGAAGACGTCGTTGTAATTTCGAGTGATAAAGTTGAAGGATTTGGAGACTGGAATTCACCAAAATTTTAGGACACTGCTAATAGTGGGCAAAAGAAAGAAACGAAGGCTATGGTTTTTTACCAAATAGAGACAGAAGAAGTTAGCGATAGATTCATGGCTCATTGTTTTGTCAATGGGTCGGAAGCTTACGATGGTGAGATTAATCTTGGAGTAGAGGAGAACATGATCTCAAACGAATATGCAGTAAGTTATGCTTGGAACATGAAGTTAAAAGAGGAAACAAAGTGGTTAAGAAAGAACTCATTGTTGCACTCAGAGGTGAAATCTACTTTGTGAAATTCATTATCAACCCAGAAGAAGATGATGTTTAATCTAGGGTGATTTTTGGTAGATCATTCTTACGCTTGACCAAGGCAATTACTGATTTTGGGGTTGGAACTGTCATAATATACCCTGATATTGATCCATTCTTAGAAGAAACCGAGGAAGAAGGAAAGAGCGATGATGATTGGGTCCATTTGCTTGATTTTAACATAGATGATATACCACTGTTAGGTGAAGAAGGACTTCCGCCATTTGTATGCAAAATGGGGAAGAGTAGCCGTAATAAGAAACGAGCAATGGAAAACCTTAACTTTTTCTATCAAGATATAGGAACATCTTCATCAGCTGGTGGTCATTTAACTCAAGAAAAAGAAGCAATAGCAATCAGAATGAGCCAAAAGTTTGCTTTATTAGAGGAGGAAATGCCTATAATAGAGACAATGGCTTATCATGATAAATACAAGAAAATTCTCGATAAAGTTTGGAAAGACAAGGTGGAGTTAGATGGAAAGATTGTAAAAGAAGAGGAAGCAGTAAAAAGGATTAATGGAGAGGCATTAAAAGAAAAAGACGACCCTGGAGCATTCATATTTCCCATCAGATTTAAGGGACAGTTTAACGAAAATGCATTAGCAGATACTAGGTTAGATATAAATACTATGCCTTTCCGGATCTATGTACAGTTAGGGAGAGACGATATGAAGAAGGTGGATAGAGGAATCACGATGATAAATCACACCCAGGCATAAGCTATGGGTATACTCACAAATGTTCTCTGTTAAGTAGGGGTTACTACCTTAATTGCTAAGTTTCTAATCATGGATATTCCGATTGACTGTGATTCACCAATAGTTGTTGGTCGGGGATTCCTACATACGATTGGTGGTATAGTAAATACTCCGGATAGACTTTTCTCAACCTTTGATGGGTTTTGTCACCAAACCTTTCGTGCTGCAAGATTAGATGTTATGAGAAACACAGAAAGTAATAGTGATGACGAGTAGGATTACCAGATAAAGAAGAATAAGTTTGGAGCACCGATACATGGACCAAAACCTGCACCGTATTTGAAATGTAACGATCCAGATGAGCGATCGTTAGCTATACAAACCATAACTAAACCATTCCGGAAATTGGCGTTTAGAAGAAGGCGGTTAGTTTCCTTGGCTCATTACTACTACCGTTAAAGCAAGTCAACTGAAAGCCTGATTATAAGGGTTCGTACACTAAAGAAGAAGAAGCGATAGGACAATGGCGAACTGAGATAAGGCTAACTGATCCGTATGGAAACGTTTGTTTGCAAGGATTTACAACAAAGAAAATAGACAGGAAGTTATCAAAATACCACAAGTTGAGTGACATCATGTCACCCAACTGGTTTATGAAATGGAACAAATAGGAATAAAGGAGTAGCTATATACTCCCGTTTTTACTTTTATATTATGTTTTAAAAATAAAATCATTTATATAAATCCATAATGGATTACATTTGATGTATGGGTATTAATCCAATATGTGATAGTTATTAATATCAAGTATATGGGAAGTGTGTCACACTTTTGAGCGGTTATCATAGATAAAACTTGCCAAACACGATTTTAACCCATTATAAAAAAACACTCACACACTCACCAAAACCGCCGGGGTTCTCACAAAAACAAAGAAAAAGTTTTCAAAGATCATTCTACCAAGTTTTTAATCATGCCTAGGGTATGTTTATATCATTTCTTAACTTATTTATTATCAATTTGTTTAAATTGCTTGTCCATTAGGGTTTATAATAATTAGATTAGGAAAATTATAATCCATGCTTCGTATGAACAATTAACCCTTTGAATTAGGATATTTAGAAGTTATTTGATGCATGCATGCTTGATATTGATTAATCTAAAAACACTGTTCATATTACGAATTTACATTTGAAAATAAATTGTTTGAAGATCATAAAAATTTTATCAGCCCAGAAAGTACGTCAGTTTTATCCCAAAACCGCCGCACTTTTCTCATTCTCCAGAATGTACACCGCACTTCAGGGAAGTGCGCCACACATTTTACATCAGAATGCAACAGAATGATTTAAAAACCATCAAAACCATGACCATTTATACCAAATCATTTCTAACATTACTATAACTTTATTGTTGATTGTTTTTTATGTGTAGACTATGGGAACACACGATGATGAGGCCAGATCATCAAGATCCAAACGCCCAAGACAACATGAAACCGTGGAAGAGGTATTGCTTCCACAAATTAACCATGAGTTTTTGCTATGGGAAGGATGTAACAGAGATGCAAAGTCTAGGTACAACATTAGATTAACCCAATTGCTTCCTAGACACATTTACTCGCCTTGTATCATAAACTAGGATGTGCTGAACAAAATGGGTTATGATGGAGAGATTGATGACATGTTAAGAATTAGGTTGCGTGAAGCTGAATCAGATGAAGAGATATTTACTTTGGTGGCTTGGATTAGAGCTTTTAATATCAATGAGCCAATTTAGGTCGAGCTTTGCCATGAGTTTTATTCTACTTATGAATTTGATGAAGTATGTGTCGATGATGAGTTGCAAACAAAGAAGATTTTCTAGTTTAGACTTGGTGGACGTGCTTACAGTTTAACCTTGTTGGAGTTTGCTCGAAGATTAGGATTGTATCATGCTGATGAGCTAGAAGAAGATAGTTTTAATGTTTACTTTGAAGGAGGTTTGCGTAGTGATAAGCATTTTAATGCTCAAGATTATTGGTTAAGCATTAGTCAAGAGGAAAACCTTGGTTTATCTAGGAGTCATACTTCTACTATCGAGAACCCAATTTTGAGGGTGATTCACAAAATGATTACTTATGGTTTGTGGCAAAGGACGACTAGGTATGACAAAGTTCAGAAGAATGATTTGTGTCTCTTATGTATGTTTGATGCTAGACACCAAAATGGATATGCAAATGTAGCTTGGGTGATTGCAAGATGGATGAAGAGGAAAGGAGCTGAAACTCAAAAAGAAAGTCAAATTTGATGTGGTCAGTTTATCTTAAAGATTGCTAGGAAATGCAGGGTGTTGACAGAGGATGTGGTAAGGATTTAAGTGCTCCAATTTATTGTAGAGATTTGGATACGATTACACTTAGGGATTTGATCAACTTAGATGGTAAGCTTATTCGTGAGGATCTACAGCCGGGTGTACCTAGAGTTGGTATTCCTAGACCTTCGAAAGCATCTATGCAGGATTTGTATGATAAGATAGGTAGGATGGAGATACGCCAAGAGGGGATAAAGCGGATGGAGTATAGGCAGTCATATCAATGGGATAGATACCAGGGGTGTTTGAGCATATGGCTGGGGTTTACAGTGTTCCAATGCAGGGAGCCTACAACCCACCTGGGTATGCTCAGTGGTAGTATGACCAGTATTATCAGCAGTACCCGCCACCGCTACCACAATATCAGCAGCAGCAGTAGGATGATGATGAGTAGTGTCGAGACGACACGAGTTGGTTATGTGACTGCATGTTTTGGGTCACTTATGTTCTAAAAATTTTTTCCCCAAAACAATTATTATTATTATTATGGTGTGTAAAATGCCTTTGTTGGCATTAAAACAATATTATCATATTTTCTATTACTAATTAATTAGGATTATTATTATTATTTGTGTGTTATGCAATGTTTATATTTGCAACAGGAAAAAGAAAAAGAGAAGGACGCATGACGAAATGACATGAACTAAAGATTCAGAATATCAATTGAAAAGTATTATTTCACTTTCCCATTTTATCTTTCTCTATAATATTTTCACATTAGGACAATACTCATATTAAGTATGGGGGAGATAAACTGGAAAAGTTAAAGTTTTAGTTAAAATTAAGTTAAAAGAAAATCTTTTATAACATTTTATTGATCACATATAAGCAATTTAACTCTGGATTGATAACATTACTAGCATATTTATACCACTCAGAAAAAATTGTGAGGATTAGATTTAAGAATTCGGGTATCTACCTTTGATACCTAGGACGATTTTTATCTTTAGTTTTCTCGAGTTAAAGAGTGAGCAATTGCAGATATCTCATCTGTCGTTACGGCTATGTAACTGTAGTTTTGTCACCTTTTCTGAAGTATTAATATCGATTAAAAAATTATATGAGTATGCCGGTGATTTGTTAATTCTAGAACGTGTGCTTGAAATCTTTATGAGACCGCAGTAGGAATACGTTCGCTTGTTATAAACATTTTACTGATTAAGAGTTGATAAAAATATAAATATAAGTAAATAATAAGTTTGTTCAAAAAGATTTCTAATAAAATTATCTAAAATTTTATCCGTACGAATTAAGGAACGTAAATGTTGGTATTGCTGTTTAAATGAAGTGTGAAGGTTGCAAACTTCTAAGTTCGTTTGACGTAGTGTGCTTATCCTAAGTATTAGGGAAAAGCAAGTTTCCCCCAAGATAAAGTGAATTAAGGCAAAAATAAAGCCTATGGTAAAAAAAAATGATGTGAAGGAAAAAGTTGGATGCATTACGGATAAGGTGAATTATGATTTTATTACAAACCTATTTCAATAAATAATAAATAATATCACTAAATACATTACCTCTTTTAATGTTTATGTTTGGTGCTTACGCCATGTCGGTGAAATTTAGTTTTTTGTATATGCCTATGGTAATTTAAACATTTCATGACTGCGCGTATGAGTGAATTCCGTTTACTATCTATTTTACTAAATTGAGCGAGTTTGAAAAAGAAACTTATCTATAAACATTCGTGAGTTGCTTTGTCGTGTTATCTATGCTTGTGATCATTAATTTGTTTTGTTAAAATGAAATACTTTCGCTTTGATTGCTTGAGGGCAAGCAATAAGCTAAGTATGGGAGGATTTGATAACGCTCCAAATATACATTTTATCCCTCGAAAGTACATTAAATATATATATGTTAACGCATGAAATATTGCAAAGTTTGCCTGTTTGTTGTGTAATATTCATTTCAGGACCAAAAGTAAAGAAAAGGACTAAACGTGCAAAAATATCCCGGTAAATATACTAACGGTCGTCATATGAAGAATCTAGAAGAGAGTCTAATGAGGAGTTAATGAACGAAGCCAAAGTGCGACGCACAAATCTTTTTGTGCGACGTACTTCACGATGAAGTAAATGCCATTTAATTAAACACCAAGTGCGGCGCACAATTTTCCTTGTGCGGTGCACTTCTCCTGCAGTTACTCTCAAAGTCATAAATGATTGCAATGATTGTGCAACTTTTCACTCCCCAAATTTTAGCAACTGATGCACCATCCTCAAGTATAAATAGAGCATGATTTTGGAGGAGAAAATCATCCCTTGAAGCATTCTTATCATCTCATTCTTCATTCTAATCATCTATAATCACTTAAAAATAGTTAGGAAATTGTTCTTAGGGAATTGTTGAAGAATAAACCTTATTCTTCATCACATTCCAGGTTTTAGTAGAGGAAAGTACCATTTGATCTTAGAAGGTTGTGTTAAGAAGGTGTTATAGTGGTTTTAGTTGAATTTTTGGGTTGTTGGAATTATTGTTCGAAGGAAACTCTTGAGAATCGATATATTTTGCTATTGAGTTTGGTATAAACACATTTCCCTACTTTTATATTATGAATTCTGAATTGATCATGCTTGTTATGTGTTTTGAATTGATGAATATGGAGTAGTTTAACATGTTTGTTTGGGGATCATGCAGAAATTACGGATTAAACTTGGATAAACTAGTAAATTTTAGAAATTATCAATATGAACTTGATGTTTTTACACTTGGACTTATTAATCTTCATTTGATCATCATTCTAGCCCGGATATAGGTCGAAAGACTCTGGCTAAATGCTTGATTTTCAAATTGTTTGTTTATGACAACTAGATGCTAGCCTTGTGAGGATTGGCTAACAAAATGATCATTAACCAAGGGTAAAAGGGTTTAATGCTTAACCTCATGTCTAACAAACTTGGTTAAGAAAGACCATATTCTTATTTTCTAAACTTGAATCGAGCTTAAAGCATTTTTGTTATCAAAAGTAAAGGCCGAAAGGATTTTTGATTATAATAAATAGACAATTGTTTTAGTAAACTACCCGTTTCTTTAATTGATTATACTTTAATTCTTAAACCCATTATCCATCCAAGTTTATCCATATTTGTTCTCGTACCCCCAAACAACATCATTTTATATCTTGAAGTACCTTGAAATCTTTAGATCGTGACAGTCTATAAGATTTACCCTTTTCATAATATAGTCGACTCTTTTTATAATTACCAATCCCGTGGAATGACCTGGTCTTACCCTGTTGGGATTAAAAGCCTTCTTAATGCTGCTAGTATTACGGCTGCTCTTATTGATGTTAATGCTGCTCAGTCAAAGTTAGTGCTGCTGGAGAATTTCAATGAAAATTATTCTAAGTGTTTAAGACTGCTGTTGAAGTTACAACTGCCAGTACAATGTTACTACTGCTAGAGGAAGTTACTACTGCTAGAGGAAGTTACTACTGCTAGTGGAAGTTAAGACTGCTCAGAGATAAAGACTGGAAAATATGCTAAGTAGTTACTATTGCTAGTAAAAAAGTTACTACTGCTAGTACAAAGTTAATGATGCTAAAGGAGTTAATGCTGCTAGTGAAGAAGTTAGTACTGCTGAGTTAGTTAGTACTGCTTATGTGATTTGTATGAGATATTTTGGTAAAGAATATGTATAAGTTAATTGTTTAGAAGATTATGATTACTTAGGAAAGTATTGTAAGCCGTATAAGACTCCTTGGTGTATAAAAGGAGGTCCTAGGGCATAGAGTTTGATATAGTTTATATAAAAAATCAAAAACGAGTCATTCATAGAATTATCATAGCTTCAAGGTTTTGTAACCCTAATACTTTGAGAGTATTCATATTATTAATATTGGAGCTTTTGTTTGTTGAATTATTTGTTCATTGTTTTACTGTTCCATTAATAATTCTTCTTAATATTAAAGATTAGATTCCGCATAATCTTTAATACACTCAAACAAAGTTTCTACTATAGTTGTGTTAGATTTATCTAATATAACTAATCCTTATACAAGCTTAAGGAATTTAATCTATTGAAGTGGGATCAACAAGTGGTATCAAAGCTTGTTGCTTTGAGAAACTTTGCTAAAAGATATGGATCAAGATTCTGCACACATGGTAGCTGCATCCAAAGTTCCCATGCCTAAACCAGGTGAGTTTGAGTTATGGAGGATGAGAATTGAACTATACATCCAAATGATAGACTATGCACTATGGGAAATTATAGAGAATGGTGCAACCTTGCTAAAACACAAGTTGTGGAAGGTGTTACAACAGTGGTGCCTATTACATCTGCTGACGATAAGGCTTAGAGAAGATTAGAAGTGAAGGCTAGAAGTACTTTAATGATGGGCATTCCCAATGAACATTAGTTAAAGTTTAACACTATAAAGGATGCTAAGATGTTACTGGAAGCTTTAAAAAGAGATTTGGTGGGAATACAGTTACTAAGAAGACTCAAAGAAATCTCATAAAGCAGCAATATGAAAACTTTACTGCTCCAAGCTCAAAGATGCTTGATCAAACCTTTGATAGGCTTCAAAATATTGTGAGTCAGTTAGAGCTTTTGGATGAAAAGCTTTCACAAGAAGATGTTAATCAAACGTTATTAAGAAGCTTGTCACCTGAGTGGAACACACATGCTGTTGTGTGAAGGAATAAAGTTGAGTTAGAAACAATGAGCATGGATGATCTCTACAACAACCTCAAGTTGTATGAACCAGAAGTTAAAGGGATGTCTAGCTCAAGTTCAAGCACATAGAACATTGCTATTGTATCCTCTTCAAATAACAACATACTTATCCTTTGTAAACCTAATATCTCTAGTATATAAAGAGATATAGGTCGTATAGTTTTCTGTGTGTCAAGATGTGAACATTAAAAAAGTGTGTGTGTGTGTGTGTGTCTAGGCGTAAGTATTCTAATGTAGACGCCTAGTTGTTTGTGTTTTAGCCCCAAGGATCTTATGATTCCTGTTAGATTAGGTAAAAGTTCTACCATTTGATCAAGGTAGAATTGAAGGCATGTAGGTAGTCTGTTTCATAGAAAGATAATGGATGAAAATGTTGGAGTAACAATGTTCTTGTACTAATTACGTATGCATATGTTTATGTTCAATGTTATTTTATCCTAGATTAGATCTAAATAATCTGAGCTTATAACGATTCTTTAGAAATTCACAATTGGCATCAGAGCTAGGGGGCTCATGATCTAGGATCTTACAAGGTGAATTATGGTCGAGTTTATGATGAAAAAGGTATTGTGTTTCTGCTTTAAAGTTTAGTATAAAAATGGTGCAATTAGGGTTTTGTACAAACTCTAAATCTGGTCAGCAGACGAACTGATTGTTGAAAAGTGTTGTTGATTGATTCTGATCAGTTCTTGATAAAAGCATAGCAGCAGCAGATGGACATTATTTGTGGACAAATGTGGGTTTCTCAAAAACCCTAATTAGAGCAATCATACCTTTGGTGTACAAGAAGGTGACTAACAGTTAGAGTGTTCCTCTACAAGCCGGTAAGTTAATACCTGCTCAGACGTCTATTCCTTTTGGTTTGTACATAATAAAAAAATAAATAAAAAAATTAACAAAAACTGCTCATGCTTTATTAATACTGCTCGTTCAAGGTTGTTAATACTGCTTGTTGCTATTGTCAAAGGAGATGAGTTTGTGGACAGTTTTTGTGACGAAAAGTGTCGCTAAAAGAGGCGTCGTCTGGATACTTAAAAAAAGACGACTATGATTATTTTTGGTGCAAGTCGAATTGGTGAAAACTAGGGTTTTTCATTAAACCCTAATCTTGTCAAATAGTTTTGGTCATTTATTAGTTAAAGTAGCAGGTTATAGTAGCAAAGCATAACAAGATGCAGCACGTGTACAAAAAGGAGGCATCGTTGATTTATGGTGTTTAAACAGTAGATGTCATGATGGTACTGATGCTTGTTCCTTTTTACTGATTGAGAACAAACACTACTTATTATTGCTCGTTATTTGGTTAATGCTGCTGATTAATATTTAATACTGCTTGGAGTTTGTTAAAACTACCAAGGACATGCATTTATACTGCTAAGGTATTTTAATATTGCTCAATTATGAGTTAGTACTGTTGGGTTTGTATTCAGATTTGGTTAGTACTGCTATGGTGTTCGTTAGTACTGCTTGATTTGAAGAGAAGTAAGTTAATACTGTTCGTGTCTACTTTGTATGCTGGACTATAAAAAGTTAGTATGCCAGTTTTGTTCCGATAAGGACAAACAAAGCTTCGGGTTGTTTTGTCCGTATTGGTAACACACAGAAGAGGGTTATCGGACAAAACTAAGAATTAAGTTTATTTGATTTTGGTGTTGTTTTTTATTGGAACAGGTTGGTTCCAACACACACACAGGGTTGCTTGTTAGTTTGTTTAGAAGGTTCTTGGACAAACATAAGATGTTTAAATTTTTGGATTTGGTTTATATGTTCTCAACATGTTTAATGGCTCTTTTTATTTATTCAATTGGTTATGAAGAAGCTTAATTATCACTTATTTGGAGTTGAAGTGGAGTTTTACAGGTTTGTGTTTTATCATACCTTTTAGCAGGAGGTAACTTGTTTTATGCTTAGAAACGATGTGACGAAGACTTGACAAATATAGCAAAGGTGTGTGATCTAACTTATGGTGCTTAATGCTCACATTTGCTATCACTTTGGTTATGTGTCTCATAGAAGATGAGGATTTTGTCAATAGGTTGCGATCTACTTATACTTTGGTCTTGGTATGAGTTTGACGTCACGTGGATAGTACAAGATATAAGACACCAGTTTGGGTTATTCTACTTCAGCATCAAGTTCGTTATACTTAGTTTTCTTCATCAGTAATCATTACATAGAGCTTACAGAATTAAAGATTCATGAAATGGTTAACATATAGGTTTCAGGGGAAGCTTATTGTTAAAATGTTTAACCATTTACATGCATCATCGAGGTGAAGGTTTTTGCTACTGTAAGTCATATTACTACTGCTAGTTTAAGTTTCTACTGCTCAAGTTCATTTATCTTAAGGTGCGTCATGGAGGGTAATTTGAGTTGTTGAATGGCTAGATTAGAAGTATGATAGTGGTTTGTGGTTGGTGAAATCAAAGTTACATATTTTAGTCCCCTATTTGATTATGACAAAAAGGGGAAGAAGATTTACAAAGAAGATGTGCAACTTACAGATCCTTGGTGGAATTGCATGGATCCTTATTCTTTCATATATATATTAGCTTCAGGGGAAGTTTGTGCTTATATGGTTTTGTCATTATCAACTAGGGGAAGATTGTTGGAATTATATTTGAGTTGATAAGGACAAAACATATGAACGATTGAAGGACTTACAAGATAAAGGATAATTCTTCATAAGATGGCAGACTTACAGAAGATTCCTAGAAGATAATTTAAACGTTATGGAAGATTTTGTTTATCTTTCCTAATACTTATCCTTTGTAAACCTAATATCTCTAGTATATAAAGAGATATAGGTCGTATAGTTTTGTGTGTGTCAAGATGTGAACATCAAAAAAGTATGTGTGTGTATAGGTGTAAGTATTCTAAGTAAGACATCCTAGTTGTTTGTGTTTTCGCCCCCAAGGTCTTATGATTCCTGTTAGATTAAGGTAACCATTCTCCCATATTGTCAAGGTTAGAATTGGGGCTTGTAGTAGTCATGTATCATAGAAGATAATGATGAAACCTTGTTAGAGTAGCATTATTCTTGTGCAAATTCCGCTATGCATATGTTTATGTTCAATGTTATTTTATCCTAGATTAGATCTAAAAAATCTGAGCTTATAACGATTCTTTGAATTCACATCTACTGTGTGGGAACATCCCATGGTTGTGTAGAGGAAATAAAGTGATTTGGATACAATGTGACATGGATGATCCTACAACACCTCAGGTGTATGGACAGAAATTAAAGGGGTTCTCTAGCTTACGTTCAAGCATACAGAACATGGCCTTTTTGTCTCTTTTAATAACAAACTAGTCGCTCAATGAAGCAGTTAATGTTGCCTATAGAGTTACTACTGCTAGCAGTTAAGTTAATATTGCTTACTCTACAAATATTGACAACTTAAGTGATGGTATTTTTTGTTCATTCTTTGCTAGTCAACTAAATAGTCCTCAACTTGCACATGAGGACTTGCAACAAATCCATCCTGGTGACATAGAAGAGATGGATTTGAGATGGGAAATGGCCATATTAACTATGAGAGCTAGAAGGTTTTTGAAGAATACATGATGGAAGCTTACTGTTAATGGCAATGAAACTATTGATTTTGATAAGTCCAAAGTGAAGTGCTATAATTGCCACAAGAGGGGACATTTTGCTAGGGAGTACAGAGCTCTAAGAAATCAAGACAACAAGAAGGAAAGCTCAAAAAGGAGTGTGCCTGTAGAAACATCTACTTCCATATATTTGGTGTCATGTGATGATCATGGTGGATATGACGAGAGTGATCAGGCAGAGGAAGGGCCTAATTATGCACTCATGGCTTACTCATCTTCAAGTTCTGACTCAGAGGTATCCAATGATTCAAATTGTTCAAAATTTTGTATGGAAATTGTTAAATTATTTAAATCTCAAAATGATCAACTATTAAGAGATTCAGAGAAATCTAGTTTAATGGTTTTAGGTTATAAAACAGGTTTAGAATTAGTGGAAGAAAAACTTGAATTTTATAAAAAGAATGAGTCTGTTTATATTAGAAAACATTAATGGCTTAAAAATGGGCATATTCAGTAGGAGAAATAACTATTAGTGCGCTTAGAGAAGCTTGGAAACTTCCAAAAAGAAAAAAGATAGCGATTCACTTCAGTGTAGATAAATTTGACAATGCATTCTAACCGTTTAAACAAGCTATAGAGTGTCAGATAGTTGACAATTGCAAGAAAGGTTTAGGCTATGAAAAAATATTAACTGCAGTTCCACCTCCATCAGACAGGAAATTTCATGCCTCCAACACCTGATTTGTCTTTTACTGGTTTAGAAAAGTTTGTTAATAAGCCTGTAGTTGAGAATAGGAAGTCTGATGATTCCCTAATTATTGAAGACTGGGTGTCAGATAATGAGGAAGAGGATGTGTCTCAAACTAAAACTGAGAAGAAAACAGTTAAGCCCGGTATTGCTAAGATAGAGTTTGTCAAACCTAGCAAACAAGAGAAAACTGTTAGGAAAATTGTTAAACAAGCTGAGAAACATAGGAAAAACACTCACAGTCCAAGAGGCAATCAAATAAATTGGAATAATATGATGTCTCAAAGACTAGGAAGCAATTTTGAGATGTTTAATAAGGCATGTTATGTATGTGGAAGCTTTGATCAATTGCATGTTGATTGTCTACCCATACAAAAATAGTTTCAAAAAATAAAAGGATTGTTAAAACTGTTTGAACAATGCTTAAAGGGTGATTCATCAAAATTTTGCTAAAAGACTCACCCCTATTGCTAAAAGACATGGTTCCAAGAGCAGTACTAATGAAGTCTGGCTTAGTATCTATTAATACTGCTAGACAAAATATTTCAAAAATAGCAGTATTGGTTAATACTGCTAGACAAGTTGAGACAAGTTAATACTGTTCACTTAAAAACAACAGTGAATGCTGTTAGACCAATGTCATATCTTTCTAAAACAACACATTCAACTGTTAAGAGGCCCATTCATAAGAACACAACATTTAAAAAATAGTAATATTAATCAAAGGGTTAATACTGTTAGGGGTAAAAATGTTAATACTACTAGGCTAAAAGTAGTTGTTAAGGGAAATAATTTTAATGCTGTAAAGGCCTCAGCTTGTTAGGTTTGGAAACCAAAGCATAATGTTTTAGACCATGTTTATAAACACAACAGTGCATCAATCACCTTAAAAAATTTGATTATATTGATGCACAAGGCAGATCCAAGTCAGTGATGGCTTGGGTTCCTAAAAGAAACTGATTTTCTTATCTAATGTGCAAGGCAATCAACAAATGGATTTACAGGATCAAGGAGTGATTGATATTGGATGCCTATGGCACATGACAGGGACCACGTCCTATCTTAGAGACTATGAAGAGATAGATGGAGGATATGTTGCTTTTGGAGGGAACCCCAAAGGAGGCAAAATCATAAGAAAAGGTACCATTAAAACTGGTACTCTAGATTTTGAAAATGTGTATTTTGTGAGAGAGTTAAAGTTTAATCTCTTTAGTGTGTCACAAATGTGTGATAAAAAGAATAGTGTTCTTTTTAATGACAATGAATGTATTATTCTATCTCCAAACTTTAAGTTAATTGATGAAAGTCAAGTTTTACTTAGAGTTCCTAGAAAGAACAATATGTATAGTGTTGATTTAAAGAACATAGTTCCTAAAGGAGGTTTAACTTGCCTTTTTGCAAAATCTACATCTGATGAATCTAAACTTTGGCATAGAAGGATAGGTCACTTAAATTTTAAAACCATGAATAAATTGGTTAAGGGAAATCTTGTAAGAGGTTTACCTTCCAAACTTTTTGAAAATGATCAAACCTGTGTTGCTTGTCAAAAGGGAAAGCAGCACAGAGCCTCTTGTAAGTCCAAAACAAAGAACTCAATCAGTCTTCCTTTACATTTATTGCATATGGACTTGTTTGGTCCAACATTTGTAAAAAGCCTTATGAAGAAAATGTATTGCCTAGTTGTCACAGATGATTACAATAGGTTTACATGGGTTTTCTTTCTAGCTACTAAGGATGAGACTAGTGGCATTCTTAAGTCCTTTATAACTGGGATAAAAAATCTAGTAGATCACAAGGTTAAGGTGATTAGATGTGATAATGGGACTGAGTTCAAAAACAGAGAAATGAATCAGTTTTGTGAAATAAAGGGTATTTTGAGACAATTTAGTGTAGCTAGAACTCCTCAATAAAATGTAGTTGCTGAGAGGAGGAATAAGACACTAATTGAGGCTGCTAGGACTACGCTAGCTGATTCTAAGTTGCCAACTACTTTTTGGGCAGAAGCAATTAATACTGCTTGCTATGTGTAAAATAGAGTGTTAGTAGTTAAGCCTCATAACAAGACCCCATATGAACTTTTTCATGGTAGAATACCAACTTTAAGTTTTATGAAACCATTTGGGTGTCCTCATACTATTCTTAATACCATAGACCACTTAGGCAAATTCGATGGTAAGGCTGATGAAGGTTTGATATGTGTAAAAACACATATCTGTTTTATGTCAAAAAATAGCCCTGAAATGACAAAATTGTGCTTTAAATGCTTGTATATTGCTTGTTTTGTCTTTGTGATTGTGTAGGTACGGATAATGCAAAAATCTCAAGAAAACGGTCAAAAATCGGACAATCACGAGCACGGGAACGGAAGAGCACACAAAGAGCCGGAAGAATGCTATCAAAGGTCAACAAAAGTCAACCTATAGTCAACAGTGGTCAACCATAAAAAGACAAAACCCAAATTCTCCAAAACAGTCCCTCAAAGAAACCCAAATTGCAAAAATATTCCCCTAAACCCTAATGGTGTTAACTTTTGTTTATAAGAGTTAACACCCGTTAAACTCTTATATAAACCAACACAATGGCCCATCCTTTTTTATAACCAACACCCGACCCAAAACCCCTTTATAAGCCCAAGGTCAAACAAATTTCACCCGGGTTTATGAAAAGTCAAACACTCGCTTTTTTATAAGAGGTAAAACGCGGGAAGAACAGTTGCCACTGTTCACTGTCTTCCCCGTTTTACCTTAAGCTCAAATCAAGGGGCAAAGTTAAATTGACAGTGTGGTTGGGTAATTTGAGTGCTAAGTTTTGACGTAGTAAAGTAATACATCACCAAGCCCTCTCATTGGTGGAAACCCACAAGGGAATCACACGTGGTCTGACAAGAAAGCCAAGGAGAGATAGATTTTACACTAGAGACACTCACAGAAGAATCACAGATGTCATATCACGGATTGCCACGCTGGCAATCCGTGTGAGCTAAAGAGTGATCCTACGGACAAGATTGAGTATCCAATGATTGAGAGATAATAAAGGGCTAAGATGGATTCAAGAGGGGCGGGCTATGAGGACCTAGAAGCTTCAGTTGATGGCTATATAAAGCCTCATTCACTCATACAAATATATCTTCTATATCTTTTCTCCGCATTTTTTTTATGTTTTTAAAATAGCTTATGTAACTTTTTAGTTTTAAATTGTAATTTTCTTTTAAGCACTTGTAATTTCCTTTTATTAAGCATTGTAATCTGTTTTCTAGTTAACAAAATCAAGTTTTCTTTTACTAAATCTGTTATAAGCTTTTACTATTCTCAAATAATGTTTTGCTACTGTTTCAAAATGCCCTTCACAAGCTCATACAAGCTCTTTGAGTCTCTAAGCTCAAATTGAGCTATTAATAAGCTCTTAATATACTTAAACTAATAAAATCAGTCTTAATACCCTTGCTTATGAATTATGTACTTTTGGATGATAAGCTAAAACTGGCAGAGCTTATTGGACCTATACTAGTTTGTTTTCTAGACAAGCTAGAGCTGTAGACAAACTCTTTGACCCTTATTTGCCTTTGTTTATCTAAAGCTTTGTAAGTTCTCTTTTCTCTTCCTGTATTTAAATACCTAGTTTAGATATGCTTATCTAGCTTATAATCTGGCTTATTTGTGCTTAATTCTATCTCTAAGTGCTAATTGATGATGTTTGTTTATCTGTTTTTAGTTTCATTAGTGTAGATCTTAATTTTTAACTATTTGTCTTATAAATCAATAAAAAAAATATATTAGCATAGTTAGTAAAACTTAGTTTCTAGCTTATTTGCTTATTGTTTCATGTTTATGTTGGTTATTATAAGCTGTTCAATATCTAGTATCTAAGTTTTAATCACTAGATTTTATTTTCTTTAGTTTAAATGAATCAAAATGTTTTTAAAGGAGTGTTTGGATTTACTCAGTTTGACCTCAAAAAGTCAAAAGAAATTGATATAAACTTTTGAGTCAGATAAGTAATCATAAAGTAACAGTTTGTGAAGAGAAATCATGAATTAATTTTCAAATTTGAGAAAGTTTAAGTGAAAACTGTTTGGATTTGCACCAGGGGAGAATTTCTATTTTAGCTAGTAAAAAGATTTTTGATCCAAGCTTTCCTAAACTTGGATATTGTTACTTAGTGTTAGTACACACTCATTTTGAGTGTGTAAAGCTAGTTTGACCACTCTAGGTCAGCTGCATTTGGTTTTTACCATTTTGTTTGTGCAACAAATAGAGTACTGCAGTCTCTAATTGCAATCTTTTTAGTTCAAATTTAAGATAGCAATAGTAATTTTTAATCCTTAAAATTCAGTAGGCATAGAGTTTACATGTTAGTTAAGTTAGTTTAAAACTGATCTTTCAATTTTCTAGCTTGTTTTATATGGTAAATAGCTTCTCAATTTCATAAGAAGTCTAAAAAAAACCAAAAATAGTAGCTAGTAGATTTTGATTCTCATTGTTAGATTTAAGCTTGTGGTATCTGTTTTTATAATTTGGATTTATAGTTTATATGTAGAGTAATAAGTTCTCAAAAGCTTAGCTTCTGTAGTAGCTTATTTTAGATTATAGCTTAATTGTTTTTTGAGCTTAAAAATGTTCTTCCTGAGTTAGAAACTTTGATCATTAGATTAAGTAGTTTAAAAGGTGTTATTAGTTAAGGAAGCTTATTAAAATTAGCTTCTACACATTATAAGCTTTCAGAAACAACTTTCGAATTTAAAAATAAAGCTTATTTGAGATCTATGCAAGCAATTAAGTGAAATTTAGCTTTTTGGCTTTCAAAAGCCAACTTTCTGTATCAGCTGGTTTAAACAACTGATTTTGTGCTTATTATTAAGCTTGAGCTTATAGTGTCTTTGTTAAAGTTGCTTAAAAAAATGTCCTCTACAACTTTTGTTCTTTGAGTTTTTTAAAAATAAAAAAAGGGGAAAGTGGAAATCGAGGGTGAGAAACACTCGGACCCCCGACCTTAACACTTTCAACCCTTTTATAACACACTCACTACCACTGCGCCCTGTCTCTTTTTCATTAGACTCTTACACAATTTATTCTTTATACACATTTAGCCCTTATAAGCTTAATAAGCTGTTATAGCTTATTTTGCAGCTTATTCAATAAGCTGTGATCTCAAGCTTATTTTTCTTAGGATCTCATTAGAATAAGCTAAATTCTGGAATTTATCTAGAATTTTTATAGATAGTTAATTATTTTTAAATATTTATTTTTATTAAAAACTTAAAAAAACCATAAAAAATAGAAAAATAATCAAAAAAATATAAATCTTTTTTAGAAAATTTTCTTTTATCATAAAGTTTATAGGAAAATTAGTTTTGCTTTCGTAGGTTCTAATTTGCAAAATTTCGTTTTTTAAAGAACGGGATTCGTTCCCGTTCTCGTTTTTCGTGTTTCAAAGCTCATTTCAACTATGTTTTTGTTCTAGTTTTCTTTAAACTTACTTTTTAGTCAATTAGATTCCATTAAAAAAGAAAATTTTAATTTAGGTCTAATTTTAGAAAATTAGGGTTTTTGACCAACGTTTAGGGTTCCCGTTTTGCGATTTTAGTTAAAGTTTGATTTCCCGTTATTTGTTTTCGTGCTTAGTTGTTATCATTTGCTTATTTTAATTTGTAAAAGTAGATAATCAAATCAATCTTTGTCTCCAATTCAAATCATTTTCCGAACATCAAACGTGGTTTCAATTTCACAAATCGTTAGGGAATAACGACCCGGGAATCATTCTTCCTGGTTAATATACGTATTATATTATATATATATATTTGTGAAGATTTTCCTTTTTACCTTGTCCTCAAGGGTAATTTGGTAATTTTCCATCATATTATATATTATATTATTACGTGTGTTAAATACTACAAATCAAGGTTTCTTTGTTGGATACTCTTTGAATAGTAAAGCCTTTAGAGTATTCAATATTAGAACAAGGATAGTGGAAGAAAACTTGTATATTAGGTTCAGTGAGAGTGCACCTAATGTTGTAGGTAGTTAACCAGATTGGCTATTTGATATTGATGCACTAACAAGAACAATGAATTATGAGCCAATTGTTGCAGGTACACAGTCTAATGGTTTTGCAGGTACAAAAGCAAGTGATAATGCAGGTCAAGCTAGAAGGGATACAGAACCTGTAAAAGATTACATTTTGCTACCATTATGGATAGCTAATCTACCATATTCCCAAGATCCAAAGAGTTCTCATGATGATGGATCCAAACCTTCAAGTGATGATGGAAAGAAGGTTGATGAAGATCCAAGAAAAGATAGTAAATGTAATGATCAAGAGAAGGAAGATAATGTTAACAGCACTAATAATGTTAATGCTGCAAGCATAAATGAAGTTAATGTTGTTGGTGGAAAAACAAGCATTGAACTTCCATTTGATCCAGATATGCCTGCTTTGGAAGATTATAGCATATTTGACCTCACAAGAGATGATGAAAATGATGGTGTAGTGGCTCACATGAACAACTTGGATACAACAATTCAAGTTAGTCCTATTCCAACTACAAGAATTCATAAAGATCTTCCTCTTGATCAAGTGATTGAAGATTTGGAATCAGCTACACAAACAAGAAAGATGTCAAAGAATTTGAAGGAACATGGGTTTGTTAGTACTATTCAACAAAGAACAAACCATAAAGACCTTCAAAACTGCTTGTTTGCTTGCTTTTTATCATAGGAAGAACCTAAAAATGTAATTTATGCAATGAAGGATCCAAGCTGGATAGAGGCTATGCAGGAAGAGCTTCTACAATTCAAGTTACAAGAAGTATGGACTTTAGTAGATTTACCAAATAGAAAAAGGGCTATAGGCACTAAGTGAGTTTTCAGGAATAAAAAGGATGAAAGGAGAATTGTGATAAGAAATAAAGCAAGATTGGTTGCTCAAGGATACACATAAGAAGAAAGGATTGACTATGATGAAGTCTTTGCCCATGTTGCAAGAATTGAAGCAATTAGGCTATTTTTAGCTTATGCTTTATTTAAAGATTTTGTGGGGTACCAAATAGATGTAAAAAGTTCTTTTCTCTATGGGAAGATTGAAAAAGAAGTGTATGTATGTCAACCACCAGGATTTGAAGATCTAGACTTTCCTGATAGAGTATACAAGGTTGAAAAAGCACTGTATGGACTACATCAAGCTCCTAGAGCTTGGTATGAAACCTTGTCAACATATCTGTTGGATAATGGGTTTCAAAGAGGAAAAATTAACAAGACCTTGTTCATCAAAAGGCACAAAGGTGATATTTTACTGGTCCAAGTTTATGTGGATGATATCATCTTTGGTTTAACAAAGAAGGAGCTATGTAATGCATTTAAGAAGTTGATGCTTGAGAAATTTTAGATGAATTCTATAGGAGAACTTACATTCTTTTTGGGATTACAAGTGTAGCAGAAGAAGGATGGCATATTTATTTGTCAAGATAAATATGTTGTTGAAATTTTAAAGAAATTTGGGTTTACAGAAGTCAAGACTGCAAGCACACCAATGGAAACTCAAAAGCCTTTGCTCAAGGATGAAGATGGTGAAGAAGTGGATGTTCATATGTATAGGTCAATGATTGATTCATTGATGTATCTTACATCTTCAAGACCTAACATCATGTTTGTAGTGTGTGCATGTGCTAGATACCAAGTCAATCCAAAAGTTTCACATCTTCATGCTGTGAAAAGGATTTTTAGGTACTTAAAAGGTCAACTAAAATTGGGCCTTTGGTATCTAAAAGATTCTCCTTTTGATTTGGTAGCATTCACTGATAGTGACTATGCTGGAGCAATCTTAGATAGGAAGTCTACAACAGGAGGTTGTCTATTCCTTGGATGTAGATTAATATCATGACAGTGCAAGAAACATATAGTGGTTGCAAAATCCACAACAGAAGCTGAGTATGTGGCTGCTTCAAGTTGTTGTGGACAAGTGCTTTGGATTCAGAATCAACTACTTGATTATGGGTACAATTTTATGCATACCAAGATCTTTATTGACAATAACAGTACTATTTACATAATTAAAAATCATGTTTTTCATTAAAAAAATCATGTTTTTCATTAAAAAAAACAAAGCATATAGAGATTTGACATCATTTTATTAAAGATTGCAATGAAAAGAAATTGATTTAAATGGTCAAAATCTATACTAACAAAAATGTTGCAGATTTGCTTACAAAAGCTTTTGATGTAAGTAGATTTCAATATTTGATTGTTAGTATTGGAATGGTGAATCTTTAAAGTCTTTTTATCTCTTTATGTTTTTGTAGAGTTTTGTATGAATTAGTACTGTTATTCATGTCATTAAAAGTTTCTGCTGTTAAGTATAATTAGTACTCCTGGTTATACTTAATACTACTGAGTTTCTGCTGTTAGTTATACTTAATACTGTTAGGTATAATTAATACTGTGATAATTGTTAGAATTGCTATGGTTTGTGTTTTCTTGGTTTTAGACTAACATTTTGTAGGATAAGCAAAAGAAAAGTGTTAGATTGATGATGGATATGCTGTTTGGAATGGAATTGGAGTTAATACTGGTGACTCAAAGTTACTACTGTTAGGCATAACTTACTGCTGCTGGTTGTAAGTTAATGCTGCTAGGCATAACTTACTACAGCTGGTTGTAAGTTAATGTTGCTAGGCATAACTTACTGCTGAGTTACTACTGCTAGGTTACTTACTACTGCTGGTTGAAAGTTAATGTTGTTAGGCATAACTTAGTACTAGCATATGAACATTAATGCTATTGAGGGTATTTTCATAAATACTTCGATTAAGGGTTTCAATCAATCATTTAATCGATTTCATTCTCTCATATACTCTCTAATCACAAACCTTAACTCAATTTTATCATTCATTTTCAATACCCAACATCAATGGTGACTCTACAGTTTGTTGATTCACACAATATGGTTGCTTTCTTGTCTAAACCCACAGAAAGTGAAGGGTTTGAACAAATAGTATATTTTCTGAATGCACACCTCATAAAGTACGCTTTAACCATCAATCCTACTATATATGTTTCATGTATCGAACAGTTCTAGTCTACTGTCAAAGCCAAAACTATCAATGAGGAAGTACAAATGCATGCCTTAGTGGATGAGAAGAGGATTGTCATTACCGAAGGTACTATTAGAAGAGTTCTTCAACTAGAAGATGCTGAAGGTGTTGATTGTTTACCAAATTCTACCATCTTTGAACAACTTGCAATAAGGGGTTATGGGAAAATTTCACAACAACTCACTTTTTATAAAGCATTCATCTCTCTACATTGGAAATTTCTTATCCACACTATTCTACAATGTCTAAGTACAAAGACCACAACATGGAATGAGTTTAGTAGCAGTTTGGCATCTATAATTATTTGTTTAGCTACAAACCAGAAGTTTAATTTTTTTAAGTTCATTTTTGAAAGTATGATTAGAAACCTGGAGAATGTGTCTGGTAAATTTTTGATGTATCCAAGGTTTGTACAAGTGTTTTTGGATAAGCAACTGGATGGGATGTCAACTCATAATGGAATTTTTATTGCACCTTCTCACACTAAGAAGATTTTTAAAAATATGAGAAGGGTAGGCAAAGGTTTTTATGGTAGAGTAACACCTTTATTTCCAACAATGGTGGTACAAAACCAAGAAGAATTGGGTGAAGGTTCAACAATTCCAACTGATCCCCATCACATACTTAACATTATTCAACCATAAACATCTCAACCTCAAAAGACTTAAAAACCTAGGAAGCCTAAGAGAAAGGACACTCAAGTACCTCAGCCTAGTGGTCCTACTGAACATGTAACAGATGAGGCTATCCATAAGGAGTTGGGTGACAGTTTGGTGAGGGCTGCCACTACTGCTTCTAGCTTAGAAGCAGAGCAGGACAGTGGTAACCTAACTAAGACCCGATCCAAGGCAACACCTAATGAATCTAGTTCCCTAGGAACTACTTCAGGTGGTGGTCCTAGGCGCCAAGAAACCATGAGGGATACTATTGCTCAAACTAGCTTTGATAATGTATCTAAACTTTCTAATGATTCACTGCTCGTAAGAGGTAACACACTTCGAAGTGATGAGGATAGACTTAAACTTAATGAATTGATGGAATTACGTACCAATTTACAAAAGAAGGTTCTTGATTTGGATAAGACAAAGACCACTCAAGCTAATGAGATTGCTAGTTTGAAAAGGAGGGTCAAGAAGCTTGAACAGAAAAGAAGTTCAAGAACTCATGGGCTGAAAATATTATGAAAGGTTGGTTTTACAGTTAGGGTAGAATCCTCTAAAGATGAAGAAGATTTGGGTAAGGATGCATCCAAACAGGGGAGGAGGATTAATGATATTGATGAAGATGAAGACATTACCCTGATTAATATTCAAAATGTGGATGAAGAAATGTTTGATGTGGATGCTTTAGATGGTGAAGAGGTGTTTGTTGTAGGGCAAAAAGAAAATGTTGATGAAGAAGTAGTTGATGATGCTCAAGTTAGTACTGCTACAACAACTGTTACAATAACTACTGATGAAGTTACTTTGGCTCAAGCTTTGGCTAACCTTAAGAGCACAAAACCCAAAGCTAAAGGGATTCCTTTCAAAGAGCCAGGTGAATCAACAAAAACTATATTTTTACAACAATTGCAGGACAAAGGTCTATCACAAGACAAAGGGAAAGGAATATTGGTTGAACCTGAGAAGCCTTTGAAGAAGAAAGATCAACTCAAGCTTGATGAAGAGATTGCACTTAAATTATAAGCAGAGATTGATGAAGAGGAAAGAATTGCCATATCTAAAGAAGAAAAGATTGATGAAGCCAATATTGCTTGGGATGAGATTTAAGCAAAAGTTGATGCTGATTACCAATTAGCTGGAAGACTGCAAGCTGAAGAACAAGAGCAGTTCACTATTGAAGAAAAAGCCACATTGTTTAAAAGAGCAGAGGAGAAGAGGAACAAACCACCAACCAAAACTCAACAGAAGAAGATCATGATTACTTACCTTAAGAATATGGAAGGCTGGAAGCATAAAGACTTGAAATCTAAAGACTTTGATTCTATCAAAGAATTGTTTGACAAAGCTTTCACAACGGTAAACATGTTTGTGGATTTTGGAATTAAGTTGGTGGAGGGTAGATCAAAGAGAGCAGGAGAAGAGTTAGAACAAGAGAATACTAAGAAGCAGAAGGTGAATGAGGATAAAGACACATCAGAGCTTCAAAGTCTAATGGAAGCCATTCTAGATAAAGAAGAGGTTGCAATTGATGTTGTACCTTTAGCTACTAAGTCTACAAGTATTGTTGACTGGAAGATCCATAAAGAAGGAAAAAAAGCTATTATTAAATAGTGAGAGCTGATGGAAAGTCTCAAATGTATAGGGTCTTTAGTCAAATGCTTAAAAGTTTTACCAGGGAAGATTTAGAAGATCTGTACAAGCTGGTAAAAGCTAAATATGGACCAACAAGACCAGTGGAAGACTTGGATTTAGTATTATGGAATAATTTAAAGACAATGTTTAAACCACATGTAGAAGATGAAATCTAGAAGTTGCAACAAAGATACAAAGTTTTGTGCTGGAAGCTATTTCACTCATGTAGAGTACATTGCTTGAGTTTGCAATCTGGAATGATTTACATGCTTGTAGAAAAGAGATATCCCCTTACACCACATACAATTACAGATATGCTGAACAAGAAGCTTCAGGTTGATTATTTTAGTAAAATGGCATATCAGCTTCTTAAACTTCTCACA
>BQNB010042003.1:0-46402 GCA_026074375.1 Tanacetum coccineum
CCTTCCCAAATAATAACAGGAACGGTGCTAGATATCTTGTAGGTCCATCGGGATACTATACTCATATGGATAATGGCCCGCCTTTCAATGAAAAGAAACCAAGCCTCGAGGAACTAATGAACAAGCACATTGAAGAGTCGTCACGAAAAAGAGCAGAAATGGAAGAATGGATAAAGAAGCTTCAAGAGAGCACGAAATTAAATATTAGGAACTAAAACGCTTCATTAAAGAATCTGGAGACATAGATTGAGCAGCTGGCAAAAGATTACAAAGCAAAGGCTGCTAATGAAGTTCTAGATTCGTCAGTTGGCCAGTGCAAAAAAATATTTGCTAACAATGAAGCACCGACAGATGAAGCCTCCTCTAAGGGAACTACTGAACTCCAAGGAGTATCTTTTATTTCTGATGATAATGTGTAGGTTCCCGAGGTAACAAAGGAAAGGCCACAAGGAGTCTTGCCATGTGAACTACCACCAAAAGAATTGAATCTAAGAAGTTTTACTCTTCCCAGCACAATCGGTAGTTTGAACTTTTATGCAATGGCAAACTTAGGAGCTAGCGTTAATATCATGCCAAGATCGATGTTTAACTATCTAAAATTAACAAATTGATGGTTGAACCTAAGACAACAACTTCAAGATTACATTACTGTAGACGACTTCAGGTTTTGAGTGATGGTGAATTTAAGTTTTGGCCCACCTGTGACCCGACTATGAAAGCATGCAACGGGGGAGACGTAATCTATGGATTAGATTAACATAGAGCCTTAAAACAGTGGCATTGTCATGTTGATAATGAAAGACGATGCATGAAGGGAAGAAATATGTTGTTCCCTGACTTTCTCTTGGTAAGGTATGGGGGCAGTGAGCTTGATGATTCGATCAGGGCAAGAAGATACAAGCCTAAGCCAACATTGTTGAAGAAACACTTTTAAAATGTGTTGTTTTTTTTACAACATTACTTGTAATGCAACACTTTTGAAAGAAGTGTTGCATTTTGAGACTTGATGCAACAATTTATTTTGAAGTGTCGTAAATATTAGATGTTAATGCAACACTTTTAATTTGTGTTGCACATATAAAAACTTAAAGGCAATATTTAGCATTAAGCGTTGCAATTTTTTAATAATATGCAACATCTTTTTTACTTGTTGTGTTTTAGTAAAATGTAAAATGACCCATAGTTTAGAGAATCGTGTATTTTAATTATTACATATTAGACGTACAGCGAAATCGCGAAGGACATAATTTGCGAGCATTAGATAGTTTTGGACATAATTTGCGAGCATTAGATAGTTTTACTTTTTAATAGTGCCATTCAATTTATATATGTGTGTTTGCTTTTTTTCCCTCTAATGTACATGTAAATTAGAGGGAACGGTGTAACGGCGAACCACTCTCGCCGAGGCTGAGGTGGCCCTTCGCCGCCCCTCGCCGGCCCTCGCCACAGTGTAATACCCGTGCGTTGCACGGGTCACTCGTAAAAAATAATCAGTTTTCTTTACGATAACCTAATATTAAATCTACCAACAATGACATAATTATGTTTCTTAGTCATTACAAAAATGGTTTCGTAACATGTTTCATACAACACTTAACCCTGACATTTTCAAAAAAACAAAGTCTAACATTTCTAAAAAAATGGTTAAAACCCGACCCAAACAAAACAAAAAACTATCTTTTAATCAGTGTATATGTTTTTGTACATTTGTGTCCCAATTGTGTATTGTAACCCAACCTTCACATTTTATGTAATAAAAGTTAAATATTACATATGCATTCAACATTTGTACACATATTAAGTTTACCATTCTTTATAAAATTAATCAAAATATCATAAACAAAACCTAAGAAATACTAATACTCCATATCACAATACAATTCACCAGAGAGGTGTCCCTTTAAGTTTACTTTTTTCAGTATACATGCTTATTGAATTTTTGAAAAACTAATAAGCCCAACTTTGTGAGCTTACAGGCTTATCATCAAAGCTGTTAAATGTTGGTTTGGTGATAGTGCATTAACCATCGATCAATGTAATTTGATATCTCAGTGTGGAGCTACTGCTTGTGGGCTATGGTAATATACTAATATATCAACCTTGTTACTTCTTGTGTACACTCAGTAACAAACATAGGAGAACATGGTCATCACATAATACCACCACATAATACTCTACCTGATCACATAATACCACCAGTTACATAATACTTTGTGGGCTATGTAATATATCTTCGCGTTTGCGTTTCTTGAGTGCAATTGTGGTTTCTAAATAAGAGGAGATAGTTATGATTGTGTGCCATCTAGTATAGCTACTTTTGAGAGTGATAGTGACAAATAAGATTGAAACTGAAAGTGAGAATACTTTGAGTCTAGGTTACACTCTTTATATAGAGTTGTGAAAATTGACGCCAATAAGAAGTCAAAGTAACATATAAAAGTTGAGAGTTTGTTAAGAGGGGATAGGCAAAAGTTTCCGGATATGTCTTCAGGAAGTTGTATTTCTATCTCATGTGATTAAACATGTGCTTTAAACTTCCATGATTTGTGGTGAATAGCTATAAAATAGGTAAACTTTTATTTTAAATGGTTGAGATTTAATGTTAACATCGTCTGATGGCTGAAAATGAATGCCATGTCATGATATTTTCTTACTGCTACGTTGGCAATAGAAAGGGAAATATTTAAGAGAATACACTATGTGATTTCTGTTTGAAATGGGATGAAGAGAAATGCAAGTATCATTGCCTTTTATAGGCCAAGTTCCATGTACTTGACATCACCCATGACAACATTATGCATCAACTTGCAATCCAACTTGGTTTGAGATAAGATTCTCATGCCAAGATACAATGTATCTTATTTTTTTCAACATGAATTGCAAATGTACCGATGCCGCTTGAACCCCAATGTATCTGAAAATATTCTAAGTTCAGAGTCAATATGTTTGAGAGCATATAAGAGAAAAAGCCGTCTGCCAACTGGTGACCAGAAATATTTCCTGCCGAAAGTAGGTTTCTTATTGGGCACTAATGAAATCATACCCTCCTTCCTACTTTCTACTTTCTAAGCAGCAAATTTAGCAATTTGTGCTATCAAGTCTAAACAGTAACACAACATTAGCGCAAAGTAGGAATTCACTTCTGTTACGGTCAAATAATGAGACTAGTGTATAAAAAGTGAGGATTATGAGCTAAATAATCCCAATAAACCACTTTCGCAGTTCAATATTTAAATCTTGTTTCATTCAATAGTAGAGAAACTAAACATACATACCAAGAACTACGTGTTTATAAATTTTATAATGTTGCTACACATCCAAGGATTTATTCTTCGCTTCCAGAAAGGATGGACTCCTTTACAATCAAAACACTGATATGATCATTAAATATGCAATATTCTCAGCTGAATAGCAACACTTTTGTAGAGTAAAGCTAAAATTTAGAGGGTGACAGTTGTTGCCTCTTAAATGTAAAAGAATAAGCATTTGACTTTACCAGAAACGTTTCTGCTGAAGATAGCTTGCTTGTCATAAAGACGGTTAACCAAACGGTGCATGCCACCTCTGGGAAGGTAGCAGAATCTTTCAAAGATATACCAGATGGGATAGGGAGAATTTGACCAGCAGGCACAACTACTTTTTCAGCATATCCTCCACCACCTAAAAGAGCACATACCTGTAGTTCACCATTCCCTTATTATCAGACATGAACCATAATCAACTTGAAACGACATCAGATCCAAACTTGTACTCAAATATTTTCTAACGACACATCCCGCATATGTACAACTTATCACACACATAGTCACAACTAAATTCACACGTCACGCACATCAGTCATCATTTAAGTACCAACACAAGGTGCTATATGGGTAGCAATTCGGACCGGGTGGCGGATCAGTGTCGTCCAACCCAAACACCACCCGTTTAATTCACCGTTTTAAAAATCTCAACCACAACCAGAAAAGTTTGACCCATTTAACTTGTTTAGTGTTTATGTAAACAGGTCAAATATGTTGGCCGGTCAACAGGTTATAAATGGGTTGTAAACGTCAAATGCACAACTTTTTCAAAAGACTGATCCCTATATATACAGAAAACATGTAACTGATTTTATGCAAACAAAGTACAACTGATGCAACTGATATTTTCTAATGTACAAGCTGGAAGGGTGACGGTATGTCTATTATTAAGAACAAAAATGGTTAGTCGTCGTAGCAGGTAGATAAAACACGTTTATGCACATTTTTCAACTATTTAATTCTGGTTGGATTGAATGTCACATAAATTTTAAGCTGATAAACGTCAAACATGCATACTTTCAGCCGCAATCACCAACTGCACTCACCCTATAACATCAAAACAATAACAAATTCTTTAAGTCGAGGCAAAATGCTGCTACACATAAGGGCGTTTGGGACTGCATTTATTTTTTTTCCTGCTAAACAGCATATCTTATATTTAAGAAGATAAGCATTTTGTTTGCATCACCCAAATTGCTTATCTAAGGTGCTTACTTGAGATGAAACTAGAATTACTTTGTTACCGCATATAAAACCCCCATTAAAAATAAATGATTTCGTAAAGTTCTATTTTATTTTTTGGTCCTATTGCATATTTTTTTTCTATAAGAAAGTAAATCCAAACACCCTCATTGTTCATAATTTGAGGTCCCATTAACATTACCAACTATCATTCTACACTTTAAATCACACAAACACAAATTTACGTACATCAACAACATAATAATCTACAAGTTAATACATACAGAGGTTATTACACTTATCATTTCAGTTCACTTAGGTTACTATAGTTTTCAGGGGCGGACGCGGACCAGGTATATAAGTGAACACTACCAGAAAAATCCATGGGGCTCCCAGGAAACCCCTTGGTCGCCCCTGGTAGTTTTTCAACTTAGAAAAATTCCAACTTTGCATTACTCAATTCAATAGTGACTGGTAAGTGTTCTAACTTGCAGATTCAGTGACGTAAGTTAACGGAAAAAAATAGTAGAATGACTTAAGTGATAAAAAACACAAAATACAGTATAATGACGAAAACAGGACAATATTGGACCAGGTGCAATTTTCATGTGTGCCCGGCAACCCACCCTGGTTGACTGGTTCCGTCCTGAGTGAATACTACCTCCGTCCCAAAATTATTGTCCACCATTCCATTTCGGGTTGTCCCAAAATAATTATTCACTTCCAAAAACAGATAGGGAATTTTGTTCGAGTTTACCATATTACCCTCACTTAGGTTATTATTACAAACATTAAAGAAGTTTTAAATTAATTAGTTAAGTGTAAAATTGTCATTCTGCAAAAAGTAAAAAAAGTAAGAAAAAGAAAGTTGTAATGATAATGTTATTCTTAAACAGTGTGTTTTTTTATGTGAACAATTATTTTGGAACGGAGGTAGGTAGTAGCAAGTTTTAACACAAAATCAGTCAGCAACAACCAGTTGACACACCTCAAATCCTAAAAAAGATGAAAAGAATACCTGATCACCAACTTTCCACCAAGAAACATTGGTTCCCAACCGCATTTCGTAACACCAGAATTATTCCAAACCAGAAATCACTTCACCCTTGCGCGGATACAATCCCTTGTCTTTGAAAGGTACAAGCCTCTGTTTAGAGGATGCTTCCACTTTTTTCAATACTATGATCATCTTTCTAACTGGGTCTGCTACTTGTTTAGCTTCACACTTCTGGTCCTCCTGTGTTGTAGTACCTACTAGCATTTCATTCCCTTACTTGCTACTGATCGAAAGATGGTCAATATATAATACGTGTCAAAATTTTACAAGAGTGTCAAACATGAAATTCGGGCAACTCGGGACGGCTTGTTATCAAACGACTTTCTTGTTTAATTCGCAACATATTTTACTATTTTACTTGTGTGATGTGTAGAGTAACAAGTAGGTTGACCCGCGCTCCGCCGTAGGATGATTAGTAAACTAACGTTGCAACTTTTTTTTTTTTTTTTTTTTTTTGAACAGCAAATAATATTAAACCACTAGCAAAGAACTAGAAAGTACAAACGTGACAAGGTACGGATTTTTAACAATCGGTTGTCCTAACTAAACAGCTTTACATTGATTAGCGACACCAAGAAAAAGACCGAAACACAACATCTACAAAATTCATCGCCTTTGAAGAAGAAACCGCTTCCAAAGATATACTGTTCCATATTGCCAAATATGCCACCACATTACGTTAAAAAACAACCTTCGAGAGCCTCTTATCATTATAAGATAACGAAGATTCACAAGCCATTAACCCAATCTTCATATGAGATTCGGCCTCTAGTAAGTAATATCCCCACCATCGTGTTATCTTTCGGATAAGATCTCAACCATATACACTTAAAAAAGAAATGGCTAGACGACAACCACCCTACATTGTCCACAAATAGAACACGAAATAGTTTCCGATATCCATACGTCTACGAAAATTTGAAACGCGTTCGGTAATGATCAATCTTATCTTTTTCCATACGCATAACATTCACCTTAATAGGGCAAGGTTTTATCCAGCCGTTCCTTTGTATTACGTCCGGCAACATTTTAGTATCATCTAGCATCTTTCTAACAAAGCAGAACAAACAGAAAAATCAACCCCAGTTCTCCAAGGAACCATTTCCTTCCAACATCTGACACAGGAACAAGGTTTTAACGTCTTGGACCTGAACCAATAAACTTTCGTACTGCTCCGGGTCGATACCACCCCTGGGTTTATCGAGAAAAGAAAAGTCAAACCTGGATTGAGTCAACTTTGTCCAAGCTTCAACAAACTTACCATGTCTCTAAAGCCATAGATACGAGAGATAATCTTAAAACGATATGACAATCCAAATTTCTTTCCCCAAAAGCATCTTAATTCCCCGTTTCCCATTTCATGGCATAAGTTAAGAAGAGTAATACCTTGATTTCTTCAAAACATTGATTTCAGCACTATTGTCCATACACAAGATCGACGGGAAAGTAGACTCACTTGCTTCCTTCCCACACTTTCCCCTCTTCTTCATGATCGCTGTTGATAACCCTTGACCATAAAAGATGTATTTTGAGTAAAGAACCTCTACTCCCTTTGAACATAAGACCTCTATTCATGCATACAAACGGTAACACCAAGGCCAACCTTTCTCTTGGAAGCCAACGACATTTTTTCCATTTATACCCAAGAGATTCTCTTGCTATTGGATCATGACCCATTTTCAAAAAATGACTACGAATGATCCACCTGCGAAGAACACCATAGGTTCTCTAAAAATAGTCATGTGATATATTAGCATATCGATCCCTAAGACCGATTTAAGGAGAGTTAACCTTCCTCCATGAAAGCGTCTTCTGGTTCCACTTGGATAAGCGAGCATACACTCGATCTACTACATCATTCCAAGCTTAATTCTATGCTTAAGGAACCACCCACTTTCGAACCTATAGGAGAAGCGGTTTAAAAATAAGGCACCTAGTTTGAGGCACTTCTTAACTTTTTCCATCATCCACAAGAAACCCCCATTAGTTTACTTTTGTTCATGTTAATATGCAAACCCTACCAGTGAAAAAAAAGCATTCCAAACCTGAACTAGAGTAAAAATGTTTCTCGCAACCATGTCCCACAAAAATCACATCATCCATCCGCTAAAACATTATAGGAAAGCTTCAACGAAGAACTTAACGTTATGCCTTTACAACATACGACATCCAACCATTCCTTTTGAAACATAAATGCAAACTTTCCATTATTATTATGAACAAGAAAGAAAACGATCACCTTGTTTAAGCCCTGTGAAATTGAAACTAACTCCCCGTTGGACGACCGTTAATAATTATCGAACCTCTCGAAGATCTAAGACAACTCGAATCCAGGTGCAACCTGCTTAGCACCGAACCCAAACTTTTCCAAAACTTCATTCAACAAAATCTCATCGAAACCGAGTCATAAGCCTTCTCAAAATCAACTTTAAAAATTAAAAGATTGTTTTCTCTTCTTCGACTTACACCATTGGACACGTCATTTTAGATAAATGGGCCGTCTAAAATTTGTCTATCCGCATAAGGCAGGATTGCACCTCGTTACAATATCTCTCCAAAACAACTACTGTAGCCTATTGCCAATATTTTGCAATAATTTTTTACAAGCACCGATTAAGCACGTATTATCCCCCCCCCCCCCTTAAAAAAAAATCTTTTACCTCTTAGCATCAGGATTTTAAGGAATCAAGGCAATGAAAACAGTTACAACCTTTAGGATGTCCCTCATAAGTAAAAAAAAATGATTAACCGGCATCGAACGTCGTCATTGCAATCACCTTTCCAATCGACGATAGAAACCAAACGGAAACCGTCTGACATGGGCTTTAAATCATTCCCACAATCTCCAAACCGCCCTCTTACTTCTCTTGTTGTGACAAAACTTTCGATTCCCAGCTCAACCTTGTAGCACCAGATAATAATTTCGAAAAGTATCCTTAACAAGAGAAGCTCGATTAGCAGCAGGTTTGGCAATTCTTTTACTAAAATGATGGATGAATTCCCCCCCCCCCCCCCCTCATTATTCACCCTTTGCCGGATTATCAACCCATGTCCATCAACACAGAATCCCACGAATGTTAGTTTGACTCCGTTTTTTTATTCCACACACCGTGATAAAAACCTCGAATTCTCATCTCCTTCTATGGACCATTTAATCTTTCGCTTTTTGAGCAGCTCCAATGATTTGAATTTTGTCGATATCTTGAATGGATTTCAAGAAGCCATTCTTATTTTTACAACCTCATCGTGCCTCCACCATTATCAATTATAACATCAACTGCCTTTAGATCAGCTTGAGTGTTCTTGTATGTTTTTTGAACTTTTTTCATATTTACCTTATTCCAATCTCGGAATCTTCTCTGTTTGAGATATTTCCAATTCTTCATCATGTTTTACTCTTCGCATTAGATTCGGCCCCATGAAGCTTCATTCCATGCATCTTCAACCAATTTATTAAATACATCATTCAAACCAAGAATAAATAAAAAAATTCAATGGAGTCGCCCATAAGCTAAGGAGACTCACGAAGCAAAATAGCCATGACGATAAGTTACCGATCGAGAGAGGTTGCTGTGAAGTTTCGCATGTAATCATAGAATTCTCAAAAATGAGGACCCGATCAAGTTTGCTCACTTTGCAGCAATTTATCACCAACGTAAACGAACAACCACTAAAGGTACGCCGCAGCCCGCATTGACGATAAACAATTGAACACATTTGCACCGTGAACATTAAAAAGCACCCAAATCTTTCAAGTTACATCTCACCTCATTAAAATCCCCCAGTATAAGCCACCTACCCTCGCCTTCTAATTATTAATCACTTGAGTCTATTAGTCCACATCATCTTTTCTTCATTTAATTCTTGAGGAGCATATACCGAACAATAAGAAGGTCACACCCAGTTTTCCCAACCACACACCACAATCATTAATGATTAATCAGACACAAAGGTGACATCTTTTTTACGGTACACGAACTAGGACCCACACACAAAGAATACCTCCCGAGTTACCTACTAAGCACTATGAACATAATCCGTTACGCAAAATTGGCCCCAACACATCTTAACACTAAAAATCGCCATTTTTTCTCCATTTTTGTTTCTTGTAACTTAGAAAAATTCATTTATTTTTTAACACTTAATTCCCTAGACCCAATCTTTTTAGCCTTCTGGCCAGGCCTTGAATTTTAGTGACAAAAAAATTCATCGAAAACCTCCTTCACGTCCTTGTGATTCAATAATCTCCGTCATGCTATTCATACACACCATCCATGTGATAATCCCATAGTCGGCCCCACTTTACCAATTCTTCCATTAAAAATTCATTATGATCCACCGGTACGGGATTCATGAGGTTTTTTTTTTAAAATCGCCTGAGCACACCGATTTCTATACAATCATTCTTTTGAACCCTTATTTGAACCAATGTCTTTGAAAACGTCGTTTACCCCTTCCTCATGACCACCTTGTGAAAATTCGCCACATTCTTTTTGGATTCCTCGATCGCCACACATTATTGCAAAATTTTCAATAACCATCCTTTGGAGTATACCTGAGGTATTGGGGGACTGTGTTCGGATTTGTCTTCACTCTACATTGTCTTTTTTCTTCTAACACTCATAAATGTTAATGATCCTTGGAATATTTCTCCTTTAGACCAGTAGACAACATCCGCTGGTTTGTGTAAGTCTCATCGCTCCTCAAAACACTTTCCAGGACTTCCGTCCTCATCACTTCTAATTCATTAAAGCTCCATTCATTAACAATCATCATCTAATCATTTCATCATCAGATTCCTCCAATAGTTTGGAACCCACCGGTAACTTCCCTTCGCAAATCCAACTCACCTTACCACGAAATAAATTTTAACGCCTCAATAATATATCTTACCAACTTCGTCTTATGCACAGTCTTTTCGAGAAAGCTTTTTCAGCTTATCATCTAGGTGTTTAAGTCCACCCAATTTAGACCAATTACTTTAAAGTATTGTTTCGAACCATAATTTAAAATGAATAACCTTCAATCTCCACCACAAACAATTCTTTCCTTCAATAGTAAAATCCCTTGATGCGGAAACATCGGATAGAACCAAGACCCATATACCCACATTAAATGGAAAAGTTTTTTTGAAGCCTCTGAATCAAATTCCACAGCACCCATAATTCACACCATATAACTGAATTTGATATTTTGAAAACCTTCTTTATGCAGTATCCATCTTTCATTTAGATAAAGGTCAAACTCTTTCACCCTTCCAATCAACGAGTTTAGAGAGATCAGCTGTGTCAAACTTTCATCGTCCAAGCCAATGTCGGTATGATCATCATTCCCGCAACCACAACGTGTATGTCCTTCACCACCTGAACATACGAGTTGCCCACTCCACTTTGTCCCATATCTTTCTGGTAAACATGTGTACTACGTCTATTAAACCCCAACTAATTGTTAGGCGATGATATTTCGTATAAAAGGCATATTTAGTTCGAGTTTACCATATTACCCTCACTTGAGGTTATTATTACAAACATTAAAGAAGTTTTAAATTAATTAGTTAAGTGTAAAATTGTCATTCTGCAAAAAGTAAAAAAAGTAAGAAAAAGAAAGTTGTAATGATAATGTTATTCTTAAACAGTGTTTTTTTTATGTGAACAATTATTTTGGAACGGAGGTAGGTAGTAGCAAGTTTTAACACAAAATCAGTCAGCAACAACCAGTTGACACACCTCAAATCCTAAAAAAGATGAAAAGAATACCTGATCACCAACTTTCCACCAAGAAACATTGTTCCCACGCTTTTCGACAACACCAGAATATTCCAAACCAGGATATTCACTCTCACCCTTTGGCGGCGGATACAATCCTTGTCTTTGAAGGGTATCAGCTCTGTTTAGAGGAGTGGCTTCCACTTTTATCAATACTTGATCATCTTTCAAAACTGGGTCTTCTACTTCTTGTAGCTTCAGCACTTCTGGTCCTCCTGGTGTTGTGATTACCACTGCTTTCATTCTACTTGCAACTGATCGAAAGATGGTCAAGTATTATAGATACGCGTTCAATTTTACAAGAGTGTCAAACTGTGAATTCGGGCAGACTTCTGTGACCGGCTTTGTTATCAAACGACTTTCTTGTTTAGATTCGGCTAACATATTTTACTATTTTACTTGTGTGATGTGTAGAGTAAGAAGTAGGTTGACCCGCGCTCCGTTGTAGGATGATTAGCAAACTAACGTTGTAACGGATTGATAACCTCAAGGGTTATTTTTGTCAATTGCAAAAAAAAAAATTATGTTAACGGTCGTTAAGTAACGACCGACTCCAAAGACTATTTTCGTAAATTGTAAAAAAAATTAAAGTAACGATTGTTACTAACGGTCGTTAATTAACAGCCGTTAGTGGGGGAGGGTGTATTTTGTAAATTTTTTAAAGTGAGGGTAGTTTTCGTAATTTGACAAATAGTGCGAGGGGCTATTTCATAAAATTGCTAAAAAAAACTAAGCTAACGTTCGTTACTTGACGTTCGTTAAGTAACGACCGAGCCCAAGCTCTATTTTTGTAAATTGTTAAAAAAAATAAACTAACGGTCGTTAAGTAACGACCGATCCTAAGGACTATTTTCGTAAATTCTAAAAAAATAAATTAAAATAACGATCGTTACTTAACAGCCGTTAGTGGGGGGAGGGGTATTTTGTAATTTTTTTTAAATGAGGGTAGTTTTTTAAATTTGACACATAGTGCGAGGGGGTATTTTGTAAATACCCGAGGGGTTATTTCGTAAATACCGGCGGGTTGCGGGTGGGTTTTCGAGTTGGGTTGACAGGTTGCGGGTCAGATAAACGGGGCGGATAAAAGTCGGGTCAGGTGCGGGTCGAGTCGGGTTTGACACACTTCAACTCCTTAGGGGCGGGTCGATCGGGTCGGGTTATGCAAACAACACTTCTTTATATGTGTTGTGTAGAGTAATTTTTGTTACCTTCTGTAACTTTTTATGCTTCTTTTAGTAATCAGCCACTGAAAATATCTTTAAATGAAAATAGACTTAAATATCTTTTCAACGATAGGTGGCATGACTTTTACGGAGTTACGGTTGATTGAATACAAAATTCAGAAAATGACTAAAATCTGCCAAGCCATATGGCAGGCAGCTAAGTGCAACATAAAGCCGGCTAAGCCCTACGACCAGCGGCTAAAGCCTCAGGAGGCCACACGGCCGACGGCTAAGACCTCCACACGGCCGACGGCTAAGACCTCCGACCGGTGGCTAAGTGACTCAGAAGGCCTCACGGCCAAGCTCTGCAACTCACAAACTGTTTCCGAAAATCCTTTTTCGCAAATATAAACTTGACAAAGACTTAACATAACCGTTACTACTATATAACAAAGAGTGGGGAGCGTTAGTGACATAAAGGTCGTTAAGAAAAAAATAATAATAAACAAATGGATGTGTAGATGAACAGTGTTAGGAATCTAGAAAAGTGTTCGTTACACGGTCATTTATATTATATTATCATAGTCTAGGACTAGTATGCAAAAAATAGGGACTTGTATGCAATTTATGTAAACACGCCCTTCCTCCTTAGTCCCTCCTCCCTTCCAATTTAAGGTAAGGTTGTAACCTTGTTGATACTGATGACTTTATGAGTCCACTTCCCGAAGGATGGTTGATTCCGCCTTTTGCAATGTATGATATGGGACCTAAAAAAGTTGATCATAAGGTTTAAGAATTCATTCGGTCATCTACTAGTGTTTGGTTATCCTTCCTTGTAGAATGTTTCTTTAAATTAGTTGTTATAATGGTTAACTAAGGTATTTGGGGACTACCCAAAGCCTTTTCCAGATTTGTTGTAATCAGTTTAAAATTTTCAAGTCAATTTGACCATGATATACCCAAACAAAATACACACTATATTCATATTAATTAAAGGTTAACAACCGTAAGCGCTTAATTGTAAATAGCGGGAAAAAACTAATTAAGCTGCGAGAAAAGACACCTCAAAGGGACCAACCGTGCAATCGAAAAAAAGATTACCAACCATAAATAGCGGCAAAAAGTAATTCAGACGGGAATCGAGAAAAGACACCTCAAAGGGACCAAAGGTGCAATCGCAAAAAGACAAAAAAAATTGAACAGTGTAAATTAATGTATTAAACAAAGTCGACATGGACCAACATGCAATCAAAATTTAAAGTGAAAAGACGATTGTATCATTCGTTGGAAGGGTGACGTTGGCAGGATAATAACGGAAATAGCCGTCGTTAGGCATAACAGGGCTTCATGGACCAAACGGGTAACAGGGTGGAGTTGAGGGAACAACGGTGTCATTTACCCTAACTAAAAAGATTAAAAAAAACTTGCAATGAAAGACTCTAAGATAAAAACAAAACTTCGCATGTACGCTGAGATGAAACAAACACAAACAATCAACCAATGAAATGCAAGAAAAACAATCGAACGGATTCATGAATTGCTAATCTCAACCGTTAACCTGGGGTGTCACACTGATCGAGATGAAATAAAAAACGTATAAATACCCACCCGCCAAATGAAAAAAACAAACAAATTGACACAAAAATGAATAATTCTCTCCAAGTTAATCGTTGTGAAAAGTGCCCGCAATTGAAGTTTACTAGTTCGCAAGAATTGCTTAGCTTACTATCGGTTATGTGCTGTTCAGAGTAAGAGAAGGGTGAAGAAGTTGAGCACGGGTTTATGTCCCATCACTACTTTTTGGTTTTGATCAAGTTGCGAACATATTTTTCCCGTTCTAAATAATTTGATGTAATAAGCTATTGATGTTAGTTACCTTGAAATGAGATATGTTATTGTGTTTGTGTGCATTCAAGTCTAAATATTGATGTAAGATAAGCTATTGATTTGATCCAAAGTGACAGCTTGTGTCGGTTTATACTGTTTTGGCGAAAAAGTACACACACACACACACTTCTTGTTTGATCTAGCTCCTTGCTAGTGTTTTAATAAATCGCCGTTCAAAAAAAAAAAAACGCACGCAGCCATCACCATGAACCACCAAAGATTGAAAATACAGAGTTTTCTTTTATCTTTTTTAAAAAGTATCACACACACACACACAAACAAACGCACGCAGTTATTGATGTAATAAGCTATTGTGTCGGTTTATTTAGGGTACAAGTACTAGGTGAAAGACTCTAGTTTTCTTTTATCTTTTTTAACAATTGGGCCCGGTAAACCCAAAAAATTAAAAGAGCCCAATAATATTTCCCGCGAAACTCAACACGTTTAATTGTTAACCATAACAAGTTTATTAAATGTTTTAGTCAAAACGAAAGAGTCAATTTTACAAAAGGACTCGAACCATACCACAAAACCATCCGACACATGAAAAGATGAGTATATCTAAAAAGGATTTTACAAGGTTCAACGGTAACGTAGACTTTGTGTAGAAAAAAAAAACTAGTTATACACCCAAGTTAGTGCATGCACATCACTTTGTCTTTTTCGGGACGTGTGGTTTTGTTTCTTTGAGTGACACGTATGAAGAAAAACCTTAAGTGTAACACACAGTGATTTTCGAAAATAATTAAACCATTAAATAGAAAACAATCTTTATCAAATTATAAAAACTATGCACCGGAAGAATTACAAAATTACTTTTACACGAGAGTTTACGTCCAAAAGATCCATATACACAGTTATTTAATCAATCATGCACAACAACATACCCAATCCCGCCGAAGCGAGGTATGGGTGAGGTGAACGTAGGCGGATCCTACCCCTACCTCCAATATGCGATACCATAAATTACATACCTTTACCAATCAACACTTGACAAAGGCCCGGTCAAGAAACCAAACCTGGCACCATTTCTCCACAACTATTGCTAACGGTTAAACTGTAAACTTAACATATGACAGTAGGGACGCATGACAAGCACTATCTTGTACGAACCAATGAAGAGAACCCGCATGTCCTCATGTCATCTTTGTATGCTCTTTAGATGATGGGCCTCCCTTCAGTCGTTCATCATCCACTAAGGATTTATCTCTAAACCCTACTTGCCTTTCAATAATTTTGTATGGAGGTGTCAACAATGAATTCCCAACATAAGCAGGAATCGCGACAGTTCAAAGCGATTATCCACGCCGAGAAGCACGCCTGGCAGCAGCCATAGAAGGCGGCAACATATGGGAGATCGCGTGGGAACATATTCCAATGGACACTCTCAAGGAGCAGAAAGTTGTCGAATACCCACATCGGCCCATCACAACAGGTGCGGACCTATCACCACAAGTGAAGAACCAACTCGTTCAGCTACTAGGCAGACAGCCTCAACGTCTTCGCATAGGAACCCTCACACATGACCGACGTCCCAAGGAACTAGCAAAACACAACCTAAGCCTCAACCAGTACGCAACACCTATCCGGCAGAAAAGACAGTCTTTCTCTAGAGAACGGCCATGGACTCTCAAGTCACTAACCTAATCCAAACATGCAGTCTATGACCGGTCCAGTACCAAATGGGTCGCAAATCCCGTCCTCGTCAAGAAGCACAACGATACATGGCCTAAGTGTGTCGACTTCACCAGACCCATAGGACAACTACCATTACCTCCAATCAACTCGAATGTGGAGTCCCTAGCTCACTTCAAATACAAATGCTTTCTTGACGCCTACAAATGTTTTCATCACCAATAGTCTTGTCATCGATCTTCATCTCATCAAATGTCATTTTCTCACCATCCTTTTTCTCGCCAACTTCTTCACCATCATTGATCTTCTCGGAACTAACACCTACTTCAAAAGCACCACCATGAACCAACAGATTGTTTTTAGCTAACTCTTTCGAAGAAGTAAAAACCACCTTTTGGCAAATTTGGCAAAATTTGACTTCCAAAGAATCATCCATCTTAGTTTGATTTTTTCAATTTGATTGTTTTTGTTTTTGATTTCATTTAGGGGTGGGTGGGGTATTTATAGGTTTTCAAATGAAATAACCCATGACGATTTTGATTTTCAACTCTCAGATCGCGGTCCGTGTGTTACCATAATCAATGGCTTAGATTGCGATCTGTGTGACTTTTGAGTTTTTTTTAACACTATTTTGGTGTCTTAGTATTTTCACTCTTTGGTGGTTCATGGTGATGGCTGCGTGCGTTTGTGTGTGTGTGATACTTTTTACCAAAACCAGTATAAACCGACACAAGCGTCACTTGATCAAAATTGACAGACATCAATAGCTTATATTATATCAATTATTTAGACTTGAAATGCACAAACACAATACCATTTCATTAATTTTAAGATAACAGACATCAATAGCTTATTATCAATTATTAAGAACATGGTAAATATCCGTTCCCAACTTGATCAAACCAAAACCGACATAACCCTAACTTCTTCACCCTTCTCTTTCTCTAAACCAGCACCATGTAACAGCATAGTATGCTCAAGCAATTCTTACGAAATAGTAAACTTCAACTGCGAGCACTTTTCACAACACTTAATTTGGAGAGAATTATTCATTTTTGTTTCAAATTGTTTGTTTTTTCATTTGGCGGGTGGGTATTTATACGTTTTTTTTATTTCAACTCGATCCGTGTGACAACCCCAGATTAACGATTGAGATTAGCAATTCATGAATCCGTTCGCTTGTTTTTCTTGCATTTCATTGGTTGATTGTTTGTGTTTGTTTCATCTCAGCGTACATGCGAAGTTTTGTTTTTATCTTAAGAGTCTTTCATTGCAAGTTTTTTTTTAATCTTTTTAGTTAGGGTAAATTACACCGTTGGTCCCTCTACTTCACGTTGTTACCCGTTTGGTCCCTGAAGCCCCGTTATGCCTAACGACGACTATTTCCGTCGTTATCCTGCCCACGTCACCCTTCCAACGAATGGTACAATCGTCTTTTCACTTTAAATTTTGATTACACCGTTAATCCTGTCGACTTTGTTAATACATCAATTTACAATGTTCAATTTTTTTGTCTTTTTGCGATTGCACGTTTGGTCCCTTTGAGGTGTCTTTTCTCGATTCCCGTCTGAATTACTTTTTGCCGCCATTTATGGTTGGTAATCTTTTTTTCGATTGCACGGTTGGTCCCTCTTAGGTGTTTTTTCTCGCGGCTTAATTAGTTTTTTCCTGCCATTTACAATTAAGCGCTTACAGTTGTTAACATTTAATTAATACGAATATAGTGTGTATTTTGTTTGGGTATATCATGGTCAAATTCACTTGAAAATTTTAAACTGATTACAACAAATCTAGAAGAGGCTTTTGACAGTCCCCAAATACCTTAGTTAGCCATTATAACAACTAATTCAAAGAAACATTCTACACGGAAGGATAATCAAACACTAGTAGATGACCGAATGAATTCATAAACCTTATGATCAACTTTTTTAGGTCCCATATCATACATTGCAAAAGGCGGAATCGACCATCCTTCGGGAAGTGGACTCAAAGTCATCAGTATCAACAAAAATTTGGAATATAATCCAAGATGAAATAAACACATGATACTATGATAAAACCTTTTCAGTCATGCTGGAATAAATACAAATAATACAGCATAATGCATGCGCATCATGAAAGGATAGTTTAGCATACATACCTTGCACAGTCAGCCAGCAACAATGATATATTTGCTTCTGTTTTCACTCCACCCATGAAACCAATGATGAAAAGCCTGCCATCGATAGCTAAGCTTTCTAGGTTCTTCTGGAAGTAGGATCCACCGATGTTATCCGGTATAACATCAACCCCTATTGTGTGTCTCTTCAAGTGTTAGATGCTAATGAAGGAAAACTGAGTAATTGATACTATTCCATAAGTTAACTGTAAACTAACTAATGTCCTTTTAACAATGCGTAAAAGAAGACTGTACTTTTGAAAGAAAAATTTCTCAACTTTAAAAATGTAGACAGAAAATACAATCATTTACATCAGATGAACTCTTGAAAAAAAAACATTTTTTGGTAGAAGTTCACAAGATGGTCTGTTTGCAGTATTTCACCAAGTACAACAAAGTGGTAAGTCAATGACTCAGACAGAAAACACACACACAAATACACAAGTCATAATTGCCAAGAGGTATATGAGTATATCACCTTTGCCCCCGGTTTCCTCCTTTACTCGTGCATCATAATCTTCAGTCTTGTAGTTGATCCCGACATCAGCTCCAAGCTCCTTACATGCATTTAACTTTTCCTCACTCCCTACATATAGTCAGTCATATATAAATAAAACCTTGTTCTATGATTGGAGATAATTATGCTACTAAATCAGTAAATCAGGAGTGTACGACTAGGAAAAACTGAAAATGAGAGTTTACCAGCAGTGACGAACACTTTAATGCCAAGGTATTTGGCCATTTGAATTGCAAATGTACCAATGCCGCTTAGACCCCCATGTATCTGAAAATATTCTAAGTTCAGAGTTAATATGTTTGAGAGCATATAAGAGAAAAAGTCGTCTGCCAACTGATGACCAGAAATATTTCCTGCCCAAAATAGGTTTCTTATTGGGCACTAATGAAATCATGCCCTCCTTCCTACTTTCTAGTTTCTAGGCAGCAAATTTAGCAATTTGTGCTATCAAGTCTAAAGTCTAAACAGTAACATAACATTAGCGCGCAAAGTAGGAATTCACTTCTGTTACGGTCAAATAATGAGAATGGTGTATAAAAAGTGAGGATTATGAGCTAACTAATCCCAGTAAACCACTTTCGCAGTTCAATATTTAAATAATCTTGTTTCATTCAATAGTAGAGAAACTAAACATACATACCAAGAACTACGTGTCTATAAATTTTATAATGTTGCTACACATCCAAGGATTTATTCTTCGCGTCCAGAAAGGATGGACTCCTTTTCAATCAAAACACTGATATGACCATTAAATATGCAATATTCTCGGCTGAATAGCAACACTTTTGTAGAGTAAAGCTAAAATTTAGAGGGTGACAGTCATTGCCTCTTAAATGTAAAAGAATAAGCATTTGACTTTACCAGAAACGTTTCTCCTGAAGATAGCTTGCTTGTCATAAAGACGGTTGACCAAACGGTGCATGCCACCTCTGGAAAGCTAGCAGCATCTTTCAAAGATATACCAGATGGGATAGGGAGAACTTGACCAGCAGGCACAACTACTTTTTCAGCATATCCTCTACCACTTAAAAGAGCACATAGCTACAGTTCAGCATTTCCTTGTCATCAGACATGAACCATAATCAACTTGAAGCAACATCTGATCCAAACTTGTACTCATATATATTCTAACGACATCCCGCATATATACTACTTTCCCAACAGAAATTTTCATATACATCAAATCACACACAGTCACAATTAAATTCACATGTCACACACATCAGTCATTATTTAAGTACAAATACAAGGTGCTATATGGGTGGCAATTTGGTCCGGCTGGCGGATCAGTGTCGTCCAACCAAAACACCACCCGGCCGTGTTGAAAATCTCAACCCTAACCAGAAAAGTTTAACCCACTTAACCTGTTTAGTGTTTAAGTAAACGGGTCAAATAGGTTGGCGGGTCAACAAGTTATAAATGGGTTGTAAACGTCAAATGCGTAACTTTTTCAACAGAATGATCCCTATATATACACCAAACATATAACTGTTTTTTTTTGCGAACAAAGCATGGCAAATGCAGCTGAGATTTACTTATGTACAAGCTGGCAGGGGAAACGAGCCGAGCCGAGCCGAGTCTGAGCCTGCCAGAGCTCGAGCTCGGCTCGTTTATATATATAAAGCTCTAGCTCGGGCTCAAGCTCGTTTCGAGCCTCATATTTTGAGCTCGAGCTCGGCTCGCGAAAATTTTCACAAGCTCGAGCTCGGCTCGGGCTCGACTAATTTATATGATGTGTTGACTAAAACAAAGTTCAAATTGAGCTCGGCTCGTTAATCTCGCAAGACTCGAGCTCGTTTACTTATTTTAAGCTCGTTTATACACAACAACACGTATAGAAAATATATATACTTATATGTTTCTAGGGCTCGTTTAGGCTCGTGAGCCTACTCGTGCTTTTTGTATAGAGCTCGGGCTCGAGCTCGTTTATTAAATGAGCCCAAACTTAGGCTCGAGCTCGTTTAGGCTAGGCTCGTTCGAGCTTTTTACCGATCCGATCTCGAGCTTTCACGAACAAAGTACGACAAATGCAGCTGAGATTTACTTATGTACAAGCTGGCAGGGTGATCGTATGTCTATCATTTACAGCAAAAATGGTTAGTCGTCATAACAAGTTAAAATACAGCTGAAACAAAATTCTTCATCAAGAGTTCAAGTCCCAGTCTTCTAAATGAAGCAAGCTTATGCTTTTATTCAACTATTTAGCTCTGGTTTGATTAAAAGGCATATAAATTATATGCCATAAACCGATAAAAGTCAGCCATCTACATACAAAACGCACATTGAGTAGCCATCACCAAATGCAACCTCAAAAAAACATTTTCAGCAAGAATCACAAATTCTAAAACTTGTAAAGCATATCTGCTTATACTTAAGCAGTATATAACGTTTGGATCATCCGAACTGATTCTGCCCATCTGTTCATTTTGGCAAAACAATAAGCGGTCTTCAAGAAGCAAGTTGAGACATGCTTAGTTGTAGTTCGATTCGAGATAAATCCAATATTACTTTCTTACCACATATATAACCGGAAACCCATTATAAGTCAGAACTTCTAACCAGCACGAATACACTATCATCCTAGATAGAAACGACTTCCTCGCTGATCTTTTGATTGATTCCGGCACTTGCGTGCTGATACGACCCATTGTCATTATTAATTAGTATCTCTTTTTTAAAACCCTAGTATCTAAATACCAATTGATACGAACATAACAGAATAAAGAGAAGAAAATAAACATAGTTTACCCACCTAATGTTTGAGGAAGGTTATTTTGCATACTCTCCCTTTGTTGGATACAGGGACTGATCCTCCCTCACCCACCATCTAAAAACAATCAAGTTTTTTTTAATTAAAAATATATAAATAAGGTGGAGGGGCATTTTCGTCAATTCAAAACACACAATTATCACCTACAACTAACAATTGAGACACGTGACACACTTACTCACCCCACGATTATGCTTATTTTCATTTTTTTCTCCCCAGGCACAAAAACAAAAAACCCACATACTCTAGCAATCATGAAAATGAACCTTTTGATCCATAAAATCGATCAAACGAATCGAAACAACACTTTAAATCATGATGAATTTGATAATATTAATGATAATCGAAGGTCTCCTACAAATTCTGCGGTTGAAAATGATCCAATTTGATCTTCTGATAATTCAAGGTATTGTTTATGCTCAAAACTTCTGATATTTTTTCTTTTATTTTCAGTTTCGTGAAAATAATTATGTATGTATTTCAATTGCGGTTTTAGTTGATGTTTTTTAACCGAATGACGACCGGTGATTGATGTGTTTTTAAGTAAAGGTTAAAGATTATTTCTAGAAAGTGATGATCATGCTTGTTTAATCATGATTTAGTGAACATGTGTTTGATTAGTGGTTCTCATGAATTTTTGTGAATTTGAGTGTGTTTAGTTTACTATTGTTATGGTATAACATGTGAATGATGTGTACATGTTAGAGGATAGATGATTATAGATAGGATTAATTGACAAATTAAGATTGTTTGTGATCTGAAAAGTAACCATTTTTAAGAGGTATGTTTCTTATTGATGACGAAGCCGTAATTGTAATAAGTCGTTGTTAGGGTGTTTGTATGTTGACATTTTCATGTCTGATTTGATATTCTTCAATTGTCATATTGATGATGGTTCGAGTTAGATGTTCGAGTGTCATTTCATGTTGTTTGGGTGTCACCGTGTAGTTGTTTCGAGTGACATTCACTATTGTTCTAGATGTTAAATATGTTTGTTCGAGCGTGAATTTGCTATTATTTGTGATGTTTATTTGTTGTTGTCATAGTGTCCAATATCTAACGTTCAAGTTCAATTTCCATGTCACATCACATATGATTATTAGCATAACGCATGTGATAAATTATATTTCAGATAAGTTTTCTTTTTTTATGTAATATCCAAGGCCGTCTCTAAATTTATGAAATTTTTAAAGGCCCTGAGCGAAATTACATAATGAGGCCCTGCGATAAGAAACATTATATATAAAGCGTCATCGTTTTTAAAAAATAATGCACATAATTGTTAACGGGATAAATTTTGGTGCCCCTAAAATTTTTGGGGCCCTGTGCGGTCGCCCACCTTGCACACCCTCAAAGCCGGCCCTGATGATTATGCATACGATTAGATATTTCTACAATATATCTTATATGATATTCTAAGTAGTTGTTCACATACTTCACCATTCAGCCACAAGTGATAATTTTACTAAATTAGATTTTTTGATGCAGTACGAGCAAAGTCTCATGTATCTAAAAATGTGACTACTTCAAAGCTGTTAAGAAATGGTTGCTAGCATAACCGAGAATACGATGTTGGTGCAACGTATGGGTTAAAGTACCCAAACCTTGCTTGAGGTATATCTTTAGATCGTGTCATATTATATTTGACTATGAGGCTTATGAATTGTTTTTAGTGTCATATCAAATGTGATTTTTAGGCTTGTTTGCTATTTTTATTGAAATATCACATGTGACTATTAGGATTATATATTATTTTCAGCGTCATATGACATGCAATTATTATGGCTATATAGGTTTTTCATAATTTATCTATGTATAAAATGCAGTATGTGCGGAATTTGAAACTCTGTGAGCATCTAAAGTACCTGGCTATGGAGAGAGAAAATCCAACAATAATGAAGATCATACGAGCGACAAAAGGAATTTTGATGACTTTCCTTTTTGCACGATGCTTCACATGGAAATTTACATGGGAAAGTTGTGATGAAATGAGACTTGAAATGGAATCACAAAAACAATCCATGCAATCGATAAAGAACTAGAGTGAAGTTTGGAACAAATGTGTGGCTGCATGATACATAACCATTCAATCGATAAAGAACAAGTTATGCCAACAAGTTTGCACATGAATATGGAGAAGATTCGAGCTAATAGATTGTTCTTTATCCAACCAAGAGAACGAAAAAAGAACTACATCAACAACATGGATTGTCTTGTCATAGTTGTTGTGATTAATTTTTGTTACTAGTTAGTCATGTGAATTTTAGAACATTTTGGAATTTAGCATATCTATGATGAAACGTATGGAATATGTTTGCTGGTATTTGGTTAATGAGAAGTTGGCTTGATTATTTATACATTTAAAAATTGTTGAAATTTATACTAAAAATGTATTATGTATTTTTGTTTTGTTACATAATATGTTTTGAGTATTACAAGATGTTAGTACAATATTCTAGTATATCACATGTGATTTTTGACTACTTATTAATAACATGAAAATTACCTAATAATCACATATGATTTTTGAGTAGCGACTTATATAACATGAAAGTTACAAACAAATCACATGTGATAAGAAATAGATTTAAGTTCATTTTGATATCGAACTTCCTTTGGATATCAATGGACTAATCACCATCATCCATCTCTATCTTTATCCAATGGATGGGATTAACTCAGAACCTATTTTCATACTTTTTTTAAATATTAATATCTCTTAAACCGTTAATCGTTAAGCAAAAAAAAATATACAATCACGACGAGCATTTAATTATCTTTCTATAGTAATGTATCCACACTTTGATATATTCACGCCTTTCGCCAATATTTTTTTTGTGCGCGCGCGTTTATTTTTCACGGTTTTGTGTTTACGTTTTTTGGTCTTTTTTTCCGTTGTATTGAAACTTGCATGAGAAATAACATGTAAAAATTAGTGGATAAATCACATATGATATTTACTGATGAAACTTACATATGATAAAATCACATATGATATTAGTGTTAAATCATATATGATATGTAATACTAATGCAATCACATGTAATTCGATGTCATGGTGGTAATCCCATATGATTGATTTAAGTTCATTTTCGCGATTCCAAAGTTAATGTGTATATCAATGGGGATTGTAATCCCACCCCTCCAATCTCTTATCTTGATCCAATGGATAAGATTAAACCCAAAAATCATTTTCATCATTTTTTTCAAATATTATTATCTCCTAAACCGTTAATCGTTAAGCGAAAAAAATATACCATCACGACGAGCATTAAATTATCTTTCTATCAATATCTACTTGATATACTTTCGACGAATTTTTTTTTTGTTTTTTCACGTTTTTTTTCTTTTTTCGTCTTTTTTTCGTAGTTGAAATTTGCATGAGAAATCATATATGATACTAGTATGTTTAGAATCATATTATGATATTTAATAATTCAATTTTGATATTACTGATAACTTACATATGATAAAATCATATATGATATTAGTGTTAAATCATATATGATATTTAAGTTTAATGCAATCACATGTAATTCGATGTTAGTGTTATATCATATATGATTATATACGAATATTCAAATGAGTGTTCAATAAGGAAAAAAACGTGAAAAAACAAAAAAAAAAGTGAAAAAACAAAATTTTGTTTAGTTAGTTTATTAGAGTGTGTCGAAAGTATATCAAAAAGATACTCTATTGGAAAGATAGATGTCTAATGCTCGTCGTTTTTTGAATGGTATATTTTTTTCTAGCTTAATGATGTATTGATTAACGGTTTAAGAGATATTTAAATTTTAAAATATACGTGAAATAATAAAATCATTTTAATCTCAGCTATTGATTTCTTTTTAGATAAATGGTGGGGATGAGTCCCTTGGTATCCAACCTTTTTTTGGTATCAAATATAACTTTTTTCCATATGATTTTATACGAATATTCAAATTAGTTTTTAATCACATGTGATATTTTAATGCAAGTTTTAACAACGAAAAAAAAATGTAAAAAACATGAAAAACGAAAAAAAGTATAAAAAAGAAAGAATGTTTGTCGAAAGCATATCAAAGTGGATATCTATAAAGCGATAATTAAATACACATTGTGATGATATATTTTTTTCGCTTAACGATTAACAGTTTATGAAATAATAAGTGAAATAATAAAATGCTTTTAATCTCAGCCATTGATTTCTTTTTAAATTGATGATGAGGATGAGTCCCATGGTATTTAATTATAAGAAATAAACCATATATGAGTTTTAACTTTCAAATTATGATATGAAAGTACATTGATACATTTACTAAAACCACATGCTAATGTATTTTCAAAAACTCGTGAGACATTACAAATAAAAAGAGAAAAAAAATCTACAATAACCAAAATCATCTACAGTAAAACACTCATGCAAAGACATACATATCATGTATATATTAAAAAGGTTAAAAGAAATACTAATTAGAATGGTGATACTATGTTTCTCAATCAAGTGAAACTGCTAATCTTTTTCTGAAACTTGAGCCGAGATCTTTTCCTCAATAACCGTTTTTCCATCATTTAACGACAAAGTGCTTACATCTCTTTTCTTCATTTTCCAAGTTTATTGATCACGACCAAGGGTATGTATGTACACCTGCATTTCACATAATTGATTATTTATAAAATATAAACTAAACCAATGTAATATCACATGCAATGAAATCACAAATGTTAAGTAATATAATATCACGTGTGATATAGTACGGCTTATATTTACAACATATACTAGTATTCCGCACTTTAACTACATTTTTTGGAAACCAAAACACTAATTCGCATCTCGCATCTGATTTGAGGCATACTTCAACTTAATCATATTACTTACATCAAATAGCTTGTAAAATGACTAAATTGAAACTAACAAATAGCGACTTCCGTGAGCTTGGTTTATCATACGCAACTCTTTGTTCCGAATTAATAACCGGCTCATCTATCTCTACTCATATCATATTTTGTTGATTTAAGCCAGTAAAGTTTTTTTTATGATTAACATCCTTGCAAATTTAAAAACCACAGTTTGAATATACATTAAGATGCAATGATACACGTAAACACATCAAAAATAAAATTGTGCATTTAATCAAACACATGGTGTGCATCTATGTAAATATTTTACCTATAGTATATTCAACATGTACAAAACCATATGGTGTTCAAGAAACTAGAATCGATTGAATAAATTAATAATTAAATAGCAAAAATCTTCAAATTATACAAAAGTAACTGTAAAACACCATACACTTACTCGTAATTAGATTCAGTTTGGGAGTATCGTGTCTTTTTATGAATCTATCCAGAAACTGAATCTAACGAAATCGAATTTGATGTTTAACGAGAATGAACAATGATGATGAAGATGAACCATGGCGAATATGATGAATTGAAGTTCAAAATTATGGTTTGATGTGTGGATTGGAAGTTGAAGCTGAAGTGGGGATGAGAGAGATAATTGAAAAACACGTAGTTGTGTGTTTTTTATGAAACACTTAAAGATGGGTTTTTAATTATAGGTTTATATAATTGACGAAAATGTCCTTGTAATGTAAAGTGTGTTTTACCAACAAAAAAAATGTAAAGTGTGTATTTAATATTAGCCATTGGATCAAATGAAGATGGATGGTGGGAATTGATCCCTTAGTATCCAAATAAAGTTTGATATCTAAATGAACTTAAATCCCTAATGTTTTAGTGTTGTAAATATCTGCCTTGGCGGCCGATATATCGCTTATCGACGGATACATTTTTTCACTAATCGGTAAAAAAGTCGGTCAAATCGGTCAAAGTCGGTCAAAGGTTGTAACTAAAAATATAAAAAAACTAATAAATTTAATAAAAATATGTAAATTATTTTTAAAAAAATAAATTCCTTTATGATTTATGGTCTCCGCCGAGAAACCGATATATTGCCGCCAAGACCGCCATATCGCTTGAAGGTGGTCGACTACCGAGATACCGCCGAGCGATTTTTACAACCTTGGTTTATATTAGTGAGATAAATTGACTTCCTAATTGATAACCAAATCAATTCCTTCATATTCAACATAATAACAATTATAATCCTAATGCTCTATTTATTTTTAGCATGTAGTCACGCAAAGCAGCGATTTCGGTGACACTAAAAATGAAAAAAAAGCTAAAAATTAATATATTCAAATGAATGTTGAATTAAAAAGCACAAAATTTTAGAAAATATGGTGAATTTTTTTAATTAAAAATGGATGGTTAAGATTGCTTATAACAAAAAGTTGTTACATAAAATGAGATGGATGATTAAGGGGGTGTTTACTTTTCTCTTAATGCCTCTTATTGGTGTGAGTGGTGGGCCTAATTCCTTTAAATCCTCTTACTTGATACACACAACAAAACCTTGGTCCACCCATTAAGTGGCTAAATAAGACATAGATATCTTAAGCCACTTAATTAAAAAAAAAACAAGCCCTAAGATACTTATAACAAAAAGTTATTACATAAAGTTACACATTGTGTTTGTTGTTAATAAATGATATTTTCATAAAAAGAAATGAAACTTTTTAAATATGGAAGTGTCCAAAATGCTTTATAATGCCCTATTTATCATAGAGGATATCCTCCTACACTTAACCTAATACCCTAGCTTTCTCACCAAGAAATATAATAAAAGGAAACTAACTTAATTAATATAGAAATACTACGTACTAATTAATAATGATAATGGGGCGTATCATATGCTAATGCCCCGAAACGAAAGCGAGAAAGATGGATTGTTATCCTTTGAAACTGACAGGAATTCCACAGGTTTTTCTTTGATAATCAAATCAGTTCCAAAAAAGAGATGAAAAGAATACACTTTCCACCTAGAAACATTATTCCCAACCTTTTTGATAACACCAGACATTCCAAACCAGGGAACTCACTCTCACCCTTTGGTGGCGGATACAATCCTTGTCTTTGAAGCGTATCAGCTCTGTTTAAAGCAGTGGCTTCCACTTTTATCAATACTTGATCATCTTTCAAAATTGGGTCCTCCTGGTGTTGTGATTACTATTGCTTTCATTCTTGCAACTGATCGGAAGATGCTTTTGGCAGTGAAGTATTAAACTGTGAATCGAGGCAGACTTTTGTGACCGGCTTTGTTATCAAATGACTTTCTTGTTTAGATTGGCCTAACATATTTTACTTATGTGTTGTGTAGAGTGATTTTTTTTACCTTATGTAACATTTTAAGTATTCTTTTATGCTTCTTTAGTAATCAACCTCTGAAAATATATTTAAATAAAAATAGACTTAAATATTTTTCTAACGATAGGTGGCATGACTTTTATGGAGTTACGATTGATTGTATACAAAATTTAGAAAATGACTAAAATCTACCAAGCCATATGCTCGGCGGCTAAGTGCAACATAAAGCCGGCTGCTAAGCCCCAAGATCGGCGGCTAAAACCTCAGGAGGCCACACGACCGACAGCTAAGACCTCTGGCCGGCGGCTAAGTGACTCAGAAGGCCTGACAGCCGACGACCGAGCTCTGCAACTCACAAACTATTTCTGAAAATCCTTTTTCGCAAATATAAACTTGACAAAGACTTAACATAACCATTACTACTATATAACAATGAGTGGGGAGTGTTAGTGACATAACAGTCGTTAAGAAAAAATAATAACAAACAAATGGATGAACAGTAATTATATTGTAGATGAACAATATTAGGAATCTAAAAAAGTGTTGGTTACACGGTCATTTATATTATATTATAATAGTCTAGGACTAGTATGCAAAGATAGGGAATTGTATGCAATTTATGTAAACATCTCCTTCCTCCTTAGTCCCTCCTCCCTTCCTATAAATAGGAGGCTAAGGTAAGGGAAAGGGTTGGTGATTTCCCCTTCTTCTAATCTAATCTTTCTTTCTTTCTTTCCCTTTCTACTTTCTCTCTCTAGGAAATCCACCATTCCTCTCTTCTCATCTCTCTCCTAACCGAACTATCTCTCTCTCTCTCTCTCTTTACACTCTCTCTCACGTCACATATATAAATATATTAGTGTAGTGTATGATTTATGATATCTTACAAGTGGTATCAATCGTCATGGGATGATTAGTGGTGTTTTTGTGTGTGTTTAAAGATTTAAAGTTTTAGTTTTTATTCTTTCGGTGGTTCGCCTAGTTCTACACTCAAGATGGGATGATTTTAACTTTTATGTGTTCAAAAACCATAAATGTTTGATTTTTATGATTCCTTACATCAAAAAGTTTTAGATTTCACTTGATTTTTAAGTACTTTTAAGTGTTTTTAGTTAAAAAGTGTGATTTTTATTGGTTTCGGATTAAAAAGTTTTAAACTTGTGCAAGCCATATCGGTTAAAAAAACTAGTAACTCTAGTTTGTAGCACAAATGTACTACGAAGGTTTAAAAGCATAAAGTTGTGATTTTTGTTGGTTCCAAAAGATAAAGACTCAAACTTTTGCAAACCATATCGGTTTTACAAACTAGTAACTCTAGTTTTGTTGAAAAAGTCTTTAAAAAATGTGCGAACCACGTTTTCCACAAAGGTTTTTGTGGTTTCTTGTATCTTGTCTCAACCGAACCTTGTGATTCAGCCAAACCACCAAGATTCAGCCGAACCACCAGATTCAGCCGAACCAAGAAGATTCGGCCGAACCAAAGATTCAGCTGAACCAACGATCCAGCCGAACCTCTATTGTTAGCCGAGCCTCTTGGTCAGCCAAACCTAAGCCTCACTTAACCACAACTCTCACCGAACCATAATTAGGGCTCAAACCAAACCTAGGTGAATTTTGAGCCCTAGTCGAACCAAGGACAAAACCCTGGCCGAACTTAGGGCTTGTACCAACCGAACTACAAAGAACCCTAGCCAAACCTAGGGTTTTCTAGTAAAGTCTCGATCTTTATCCTCGGTTCAATTAAAGGTAAAACCTTTTCACTAAAACAATAACAATAAACCACATAACACTTCCTTTTTATCGAAAAAGATCTGTAATATCATTTCATACAAAGACTACACAATTAACTCATCAATGGCTACAATGGCAGAGAACGTTATTGCAGCAAGTGCTGAAAATCGTCCCCCAATGCTTGAAAATAACATGTATGATAGGTGGAATACTCGGATTTGGCTTTATATCAAAGGCAAAAAGAATGGTCAAATGTTACTTGATTCAATCAACGACGGTCATTTTCAACTCAAAGCAGAGATTACTGTTAAAGGTGCTGATGGAATTACTGACGAAAGACGTGCACAAACAGTTGAAACCCTATCTCCAAAAGAAAAGTTACGATACAACAGTGACATTAAAGCTGTCAATATACTTCTTCTTGGATTTCCAGTTGACATTTACACTCTCATCAACCACTATCAGACTGCAAAAGAAATAGGGGATCGGGTCAAAGAATTGATGGAAGGCACATAGATAACACTTCAAGAACGTGAGTGAAAGCTATATGATGAATTCGATAGATTCACATCTAAGCTTGGAGAATCAATCCACTCATACTATTTGAGATATGCTAAACTGATTAATGATATGAATATTATCAAAATGTCTATGTCAAACATGCAAATCAATACGAAGTTTATGAATCATCTTCAACCTGTGTCGAGTAGGTTTGTTACTGCTGCTAAACAAGCAAGGAATCTTCATGTTGTAAACTTTGATCAGTTGTATGCTTTTCTCAAATACAATAAGAAATATGCTAAAGAAGTTCGAGAAAGGCGACAACGATTTTCGGATTCACTTGCTCTACTGGCTAACACCTATAATCCACCTCCTTCGTACATCAGTCAGAGATTACAGTATCACTCTCAACCACCTGAAGTTTATCAATCATACCAGTCTTATCAACCAACTACTCTAGTAACTCAACAAATCATTCAATTACCTCCACAACAAAGCTATAAACCACATGTTGTTCCACAATAACCACCCATACTGCCAACACAACCTGATTTCGGATTTGTTATACCATTATTCTTCCAACTGATGATCTGATAGCAAGTCTCAACAAACCTATGTTGTTTCTTAGCTCACATATGACTTAAAGAAATCCACCTACAAATAACTAACTTAGAACTTCGTCTAATCTAAGAACTCAAGCTATGATTCAAAATGGCCACGTTACGGTTCAGAATGTTCAAGGAAGATGGTCTTAAGGCTACGGTTAATACGGGAAAGAGTCAAGCTATATGAGCAAGGGTTATCAATATAGTTGGAGAGGCAAACGCAAATCAACAAAGGGTAATCAGATGTTACACTTGCAGGGGTGAAGGTCATATGGCTAAGCAATGTGCTGCAAAGAAAAGGGTGAAAGACGTAGAATGGTTTAAAGAGAAGATGCTACTTGCTCAAGCATAAGAAGCAGGAGTTGTGTTGCATGAAGATCAACAAGATTTTCTTACTGATAGATTGGAAGAAATGGAAGACTGTGATGACCTTCAGTTACAAACAACATCAAGTTTCAAGGCAGACCATGTTGATGCATATGATTCAGATTGTGATGACGAAGTGTTATATGTCATGTTTGCATAGTAGATATCATATGAAAGCTATAGAATAGAGGAGGAGAGCTAGAGAGAATTTTTCATCATTTTCAAAGTTTTATTCCAAAGGGAAAATAGAAATGAGAGGGAGAGGTGAGTTTACAAAATGTAAAGACTTGTATAAATACCCCTCCTAGATGGGTATTTTTACTTATTGTTGTTCCTATTCTATTTTCCTATCTTTATTCAAACCTTGGTCAACTTTACTTAACTTTGATCAAGATAGACTTTATTACATTATAATTACTAATAAAACTATAAACTAAACAAAACTATAAAAAGACCAATTCATCTAATATTAAACACTTTTCTTAAACCTAACAAACTCCCCCTAAGGGTTGATTATTACAGACGTTTCATCGTTAACATAATCGGTCTTCCATTCACAAACGATTCCCACCCTCTCATCTGCTCTCGGTGTCTTAGACGCTTGGTTATTTCTCTTTCGAACGCTCTCATTATGCCACGATCTAATTCACCTAGCAGAGGTGGTTTATTCCATGGTTCAGATTGAAAGATCTTTAACTTTAATTCTTTCAAGACTTTTTCTAACGTAGCATCACAGAATTTAACAATCTCTATCAAAAACAAAACCTGTTTCTCACCTTTGCTGTTTAAGTAAATCAAACCCGTAGTTGGCTTGTCGACTATTGAGTACGGTTCATGTTCTTCAATACCAGGAAATGTCAATGTTGGTGCGGTTAAAAATTGACCTTGATTTGATAACTCTCTATTCCCAACTGGAAAATTATAAACTCTGCTGTAATCTAACTAGATACCTATAGTTACCAAAATACCTTTTTGCCCTTTTCTCTCCCTTTAGGAGGATCAACATTCGTATGATGTTCATCATGACATGCGAAAGGTTCATATGTATAAGAACTAGTAGATACTTATGGCTTTTTAAACTTGGCTTTCAAAATTTCCCATAATTTTGGATCAGCTGCTTGATCTTGAGGCTTTGACTTCATGTTCAAATATAACTGTTGTTGAAGATCAGCAATTAATATTTCAGCAGTTGACGAACTTGTTTAAAAAAGGAAAGCCGCGTCAGGAGTGTTACGACGTAACCATATATTTGGTTACGTCGTAAAATCACAGGGACTAATATTGTGCGAAAGTTATACAAAGTTTCATTATTCACCCCAAACTCCGAGGACTGAACTCGCCATATGACCAAAGAGCATATTTAGTATAAATAGATATCAAAGGAATCAATTCCATTCTGGTGTGCGACGAACAAAGGAAGAAAAAGAAAAGTGAGCAGGTAGCCTGCCTGCTTAATCCGGGTATAGGGCGAACCCCTTTGGGGTTCGCGACGGGATCCAACTAGAAGATCAGGAGCATTATTTCAACATGATTTGTACATGATTCCTCAATAATTACAGTTTGATTTCAATTAATTATTTTTAATAATTTATTTGGTCTCATTTTAATTTGTTGATGCTTGATATTTATTATGTTTAATTTACTCTTGTCATTTAATTTATTAATTATACCTTGATTATTTATTGTCGATCTCTTTGTCTGACTATTGTTTCGTTAGATATTCCTTGACTATCGTGTAACCCTGAGTTTTGGTTGTACGGGTGGTTTGGAACTTGCTTGCCCCATTATTAGACTATCATGTCAATATGGGATGCATCGGGTACTAGGGAGGATCTATGACTCCATCCCTAGTGTAGGAACTAACCGGTCTCCGCACTTATCACTCAATATACTTTAAAAGTACAGGAACTCTTTCAAAGGGGGTTAATAATCTGTATACGTTATTAGATAAGTTTTGGGAATAGTTGGGATTAATCACTGCAACCTGGATATCCTACCTCCTATACAATTTGGACTGAGTCGAAATCGCGGGAAGTATAGGATAGACTAAATATACCCATTCAAGTCTATCGACTTTAGAAACTACTAATAAAACATGAATTAGACATTGCACTTGAGATCAAGATAATTAACCTTAGGATATTTAATTAAGTTAAATGGGTTCGTCTTCTTAGTAGCCTTCCACTATACCATTTCCTTTGATTGATAAAACCAGTTTCATTCTTCTCATCTATTCTCTTACAATTTAATTATTCAAACAACTTTTAAACGTGACAACCATTTAACCTCATATTTAGACCGCTCTTTAGCTCTTGGGACGACCTCAGATTTACCATAACTACACTACTCACGATTGGTTCTCTGTCCATTAGTGCGTTTGTAAGGTGAAACGAGTTTTATAAATTTAAAACTTGGTGAATAAATATTTAAAAGAAAATACGCATCAAGTTTTTGGCATCGTTGTCGGGGAGCTAATTAGGTTTTAAATTTGAGTTTTGTATATATTTTATTTTAGTATTTGTTTCCTTGTAATAGCACAATCTACTGTTATCTCTTCTTTAATTTTTGGGAAACATGGAAATGGAGCTGACATTGAAAACGTGACGATAAGCGAGTACCTTGAGTATGAAGCTACGAAAGAAAGGAGATTATGAGACGATGTTCAATCCAGAAGAAGTCCAACAAATTATAATGAGGCGGATGTTGACTCTTTTTACCGGAATAAGAGTAAGACTTTTAGCCATCCGTACTCTCATAACTTAACTCATCCACACCCTTGTTTCCTACCTGTTCAACCCTATCCCAAGAATTATTTAGTATCTACTAATGAGAGCAACGATGTAGACATTGAAAATATGACTATAGCAGAATATAATCTATACGTTGCTAAACAAGGCCTAGGAATGAATCCACTTAGTAATCACTCCTATGGTTTCACACCCTAATTTTTCGCTCAACCACCACACATACCTAACACTAGTAAGAAGGATTTCGACTTTGATAAAATCTTGGATGTCTTATTTAGAACAAGAGCTGAAAACATAAAGCGAATGGGGCATGATATAGTTCAGGATAGTATTTGGGAACAAAATGATGATTCAGAGGAGGATCAGGAGGAAGATGGTGATGATGGGGATACTTTTGATATGTGGGATATTACAGTCGAGGACGTAGAACATATTAGGAAATTTTTTAACATCCCTGATGAAATAGATGAAATTATACAACCTTTGATCCCAGAACCCATTCACAACACACCACCTAATGATGATTATGTAGCACCGGCTACTAAATTAATTTTGGACGAACTTTTGGAAGAATTCAAAGACGAGATCTTGAATGTAACCATGGTTAACGAAGGTACATAATGTAGTCCTACTAAGGATTTAGAAGAGCTTGAAAGACTTCTCGCAAGGAACCTCAGTCAAATTTTACGGAAATACAGGTGCATTCAATTATCATAAATACCGAGCCTTTCATTCATACTTAACTAATGAGTCCCTTATATGGAGTGTTCAAAACATCTAAACCATGTAAGGTAGATAGGGACATTATATCTCCTGGAAGGTATGCCTTATATTCATCATTTCCCTATCCTATAGCATACTTACACCCTAAGGGTGTCAATTGCTACTTCCACCCACACTTGATCCCAAGTAAGGGGATGGACACTCGATTACCTAGTAAATAAGGGTGGAGTCAAGCTCGAGACTCAAACAAAAACAAGCGCTTCCTGGGAGGCACCCCATGCCTATCTTTTAATTTATGTTTTGTCTTATTTCATTTCAATTTTTGCATATTAGTTGGTTTGTATGTTCCTTACTTGGTTTTGCAGGGGGTATAACAGCGAGAGGACAAAATTTGAGGTTACCTCAACTCGTGATTATGTGGTAATGTTGCTAATGTTCCAGTAATTACGGTGTAACCAACATAGTTATGACGTAATCATTTGGATTACGGCGTAATCTTTTCCATGATTACGCTGTAACTGAACTTAATCCAAAATTTTCAAAATGTCACTCACATAATTACGGCGTAACCCAGACCATGGTTACGCCATAATCCCTTCTTGAAAACCATTAAATTGTTTGAAATTTTATAAAACCGTGTATACTGGTAAACGAACTTTGTGGGTATGTTCTCTAGAAACCCTCACGAGACTTCACTCGTCCACTTGGGCCACCAAGTGGTTTATAAGCCTTGTTGCATACGCTAAATGCAACCGTGATTCCTATGAAAGTAAGTTAGGATTGTATTTCTTGTATTATCATTATATACATTTCGTGCTATTATGCTTTTATCCGGATTTATGCTTTTGGTATTAGTCTTTCTTGCAGTTATACATGTAATGCACAGGACGTGTGCTAGGAAGCTAATCAAGCTGTAAGAAAGCATCCCGAACCGACCTAGTTGGATACTATACAAGTGAGGATGATAAAGTCACCTGTGATGGTGGATGTTGCTCGAAGAAGAAAACTTAGAACATTGCTTTGAGCATGCTGTCTCTTCATCATACCGAGAAAAACCAAGGGAGTAATCCATTCTATTTCTAACCCTTCCTATTTCATTTTTATGCTTATGTTTGAATTAAGTGGGGGGAAGGGATTAGAAATAAACACGCATTTGATTATACTTGCTTTTTTTAGTTTATTTTGAAAAAAAATGCTTCATTACTGAAATTTTGACATGTTTTTCATTACTTAACTAGTTAAAACTTTACTGAGCACACCTACCTTATAATTCAATTATGTGAGGATAAGCCTTTCCGTTTTCCCCTTATACATAAATCTAATAAAAATGAGTGTGTCGGTGGCTGTAGTAGACTTTAGAACTTGGCTTGGTATATCTTTTAGAGACCACAATAATAAGCATTTCACCTGGTGTAATCGGTGTAGCTGTGATAAAAGGCAATTTTAGGATTAACCCCAAATAGCCCATGCATGTTATGTTTGTGTATATTGACTTTTCACATTGATTAGTCAACCCCTCTGTTAAACCCCTTGTTGCACTCATCTTTAGTGCAAGATACCCCTAGTACAACCTGTTGAGCCTTTCCTTTCATTTTGTAACCAAATATATGTTGTTTCGTTACACCTATCGCCTTAGCCTACCCTGTAGTTTCTTAGTCCATTATCGGGCAGTTTCTGGTTAATTTTGGGTTTCACTGGTGGAAGTTGCAGGTTAGGATAGAGGGTATTTGAAGAAAAGACGGGTTTTGAAGACAGTTGATCTCAAGTGGGGGGACGCTCATGTATATATGTATCTGTATGGTGATTTATTGTATCCTTGTCTTGCATCAAAAAAAAGAAAACAAAAGAGAGAGAGAATAAAGAGCATGCAAGCAAGTGTTTATTAGTTAGCTTATATGTCGTATAGTGATAGTATTTCCGCCTTGTCCAGCTGGCGATGATTCCGTCTTTATAAACAGGTAGTTCTTTTAAACCCATGACATTTCTATCTCTCTTTTCTATTATAAGTTTGTATGTACAATGAGGGCATTGTACATCTCAAGTGGGGGAAAGGAGATAGAAATTAGGTATTTGGTGAAATTATGTGCTAATTTGGCCTAAATTTTTAAAAATTTTTAGCACATAATTTTTGTTCATTGATGATGAAGGCCGAGTTAATGCGACTTTCTTACCTAAGTCATGGAGATTATGAGGCAATACATGATATTTCATACGCATTAACTCGTGTATTATGAAGATCCCTTGACTTTTGACCCTCGTTTTTACCTTATGGGATTTGAATGCGACCAGTGACGGGAAGATTATGGACTTAGGAAACTATTTGTTTTGTGTTTTTATTTAACAACAATTAAATGTGCATCCCATGTCTTTATCCTACCCTATATTATTCTCCATCCTAACCGCTGTTTTTGCTTGAATGAGGGAGTGAGCAATCATATATGTCTCATTCGTTGTTACAGATGTGTATGTGTGGTTTTGTCGCCCTTGTTGGTGTAACGCTTTTGGTAAAGATTGCATTTAGAGAATGATTCACCCCGTAAGCCTGTATGTTGTGTCAAGCCATTTGCCTTTTTGAACAGTTGCATCTAGACTCTAGTGGTGAAGCTTAGTATCCTAGCCAAGCTCATGACAGAATACTCGTCATGACTGAGCAGTTGAGCGATCACCAAAAATGAAACGCATAGATTAGTAAGAGTATGAGTGTGATTCATTTTTCCTTTCGTGAGGTGCTCGGTTTAGAATTTTCTAACATAGGTAATTTTTAACTTCATATCTTTCTGGATAACTAGGGAGATATCTTTTTGATTTTTTTAAAAGGTTCTACTTGAGGGCAAGTAGAAGTCAAGTGGGGGGATATTTGATAGCATCAAATATTTAATACTTTTTCATATCAAATTCCCACATTTATTGCACTGCTTTATATCGTTTTGGTACTTAATTCGCTTATATTTTGTATTTTAGGTAATCTTGGCAATAGAACGGAAGCAGAAAAACGACTTTTACATCAAAATCTACATTATTCATGAGTTACGGCGTAATTGATACCATGATTATGCTGTAACCTGTTTTTACGTATGGAATTGTGCCGACGAAGAAGTTACGGCGTAACATCAACAAGAGTTACGCCGTAATTGACCAATTATTACGAAGATTTAGAAGATCACTTAATTAATACGAAGATTCGGTGTTGACGAGGCTTTACGGCGTAACATCCAAAACAGTTACTTCGTAATCTCTTATTATGGAAATTATATTGTTGCCGACTAAGGGTTACAGCGCAACGTGATTATTTATTACGTTGTAACCAAAATATCTTTTAAAGAAGGAAAGCCGCGTCAGGAGTGTTACGGCGTAACCATATATTTGGTTACGCCATAAAATCACAGGGACTAATATTGTGCAAAAGTTGTACAAAGTTTCATTATTCACCCCAAACTCCGGGGACTAAACTCGCCATATGACCAAAGAGCATATTTAGTATAAATAGATATCAAATTGATATCAATGGAATCAATTCCATTCGGTTGTATTCTCTGGCGTGCGACGAATAAAGGAAGAAAAAGAAAAGTAAGCAGGTAGCCTGCCTGCTTAATCCGCGTATAGGGCGAACCCCTTTGGGGTTCGCCACGGGATCCAACTAGAAGATCGGGAGCATTATTTCAGCATGATTTGTACATGATTCCTCAACAATTATAGTTTGATTTCAATTAATTATTTTTAATAATTTATTTGGTCCCGGCTTAATTTGTTGATGCTTGATATTTATTATGTTTAATTTTACTCGTCATTTAATTTATTAATTATTCCTTGGTTAATTATTTTCGATCTCTTTGTCTGACTATTGTTTCGTTAGATATTCCTTGACTATCGTGTAACCCTGGGTTTTGGTAGTATGGGTGGTTTGGACCTTGCTTGCCCCATTATTAGATTATCATGTCAATATGGGATCCATCGGGTACTAGGGAGGATCTATGACTCCATCCCTAATGTAGGAACTAACCGGTCTCAACACTTATCACTCAATATACTTTAAAAGCACATGAACTCTTTCAAAGGGGGTTAATAATCTGTATAGGTTATTAGATAAGTTTTGGGAATAGTTGGGATTAATTACTGCAACCTGGATATCCTACCTCCTATACGATTTAGACTGAGTCGGAATCGCAGGAAGTATAGGATATACTAAATATACCCATTCAAGTCTATCGACTTTAGAAACCACTAATAAAACAAGAATTAGACATTGCACTTGAGATCAAGATAATTAACCTTAGGATATTTAATTAAGTTAAATGGGTTCATCTTCTTAGTAGCCTTCCACTAAACCATTTCCTTTGATTGATAAAACCACTTTTATTCTTCTCATCTATTCTTTTATAATTTAATTATTCAAACATCTTTTAAACTTGACAACCATTTAACCTCATATTTAGACTGCTCTTTAGCTCTTAGTACGACCTCGGATTTACCATAACTATACTACTCACGATCAGGTTCTCTGCCCGTTAGTGCGTTTGTAAGGTAAAACGAGTTTTATAAATTTAAAACTTGGTAAATAAATATTTAAAAGAAAATACGCATTAGAACTCACAACCAGCAGGGCTCTCGAAAAAGTGTTGATCAGAGAAGAGGCTAAATCCCCCGTCACTAAAAACGTTAATTCTATATCTCTCGCCAGAGGAGAAGAAGAAAGGAATGACAATGATGTATTGGCAGCCGACGGCGGCATTAACGGGACAGATACGAAGATGCCAGTAAAGGAAGCCGAGAAGAAGATTGAAGCTGGAAATGGAACCAAAAATAAACCAATCAAAAGAGCTGAAAGAGAAGAAACAGCGGAGGCATCTAGCTCTCAGCCCGTAGGGTATTACTTGAAACATAGGATCAATGAAGCAATCCTTAGAAAAAAAGGAAAGACCTATAATTTGTTACCTATGGGGCATGTTTATGAAGCAATCCTTAGAAAAAAGATAACAAGGAAGGAGGACATTGGAGGAAATTTTGAAATACCTTGTAACATAGGAGGCCTGAAACGCATGAACTCCATAGTAGACCAAGGATCCGACCGTAAACGTTATGCCCCTCTCTACCTACATGAGACTAACCGATGAAAGGCCTGCAGAAACCAACATTAGGCTTTCCCTGGCTAGTCACTCGTATATTTATCCTTTAGGAGTAGCCAAAGACGTGTTAGTATATGTTGCTGCGTATGTGTACCCCGTGGACTTCGTGATCTTAGACATAAAGGAAGACGAAAAGAGGCCCTTTATCTTAGGAACACCATTCCTGACAATGGCTAAGGCCGTGATTAAGTTTGATAAGGGCACCATAACTCTAAGATCTGGAAAGAGTAAGATAAGTTTTCATAGGATACCCAAATCCCTCTGTAAGGTCGGGAAAGGGATTAAGAACAATATAGAGCCTATAGCCCCCACTATGTCCGTAAATAGGCTAGTCTTGGAATGGGAAAAAAGATAAAACTTCACCGGGAAAAGGAGATGATGTTTGACCAATGGAGGATCAAAAACTTCAGAAATAAGCATCCCGCTCTTGTCGAAGTAAAAAACAGAATGGATGATGAAGGAGAAGTCACGTAAGGGCGTGTGACATCGAGTCTAGCTACAAGACTCTTAAATAAAGAAAGCGCTTCTTGGGAGGCAACCCAATGTTTATTTTTCCGCATATTAGGAGAGTCGTGTGTTTTAATTCTTTTCATTTATTCTTTTATGTTTGAATCATTTTGTAATCATGCTTTGTTTGTTTGTAACTTCGTCTTATTTAAAATCAAAGGTATTTTGCATAAAATAAGTGTAGGGGAATATATCCAGTTTTTAAGAACCAATTCAAACATAATTAAAATAAATTGTTTAGATTAATTCGTGTCAGTTTCGAGTCCTATGATTGTAATGATTAATTCCAGGTTTTTATGCAGTACTTTCTACGGACATAACTAATAAAATTGCGTGCATGAAATTTCTCATTAAAAACAAAGAGGAAATCTTCACAGTGCCTGGAGACGGCGTCATGATTTAAACCCGACGACGTCGCGTCTCCAACAATGTGAAGATTCGAAACTTTTCAAGTATTTTTGAAAAATAGAATGTGTAATATTTAAAATTTGTAATTCTTTTATAAACCTGCAAGAAATCTATGATTGTATCATCGCTTTCATCCTATCTTTACTACTTTCATAGAGTCAAAACCCTAAACTCTCGTTGTGTATATCTATCCCGCCGATTTTAAACCTTGGGTGTATTGTCTTTGTCGGTTATATTTGACGAAAAGAATCTTGGAAGTTCTTAGGAAGTTTCATTGGATGATTCTTGAAGGACGATTTAACCAGTTATCGCATGTTTCTTCTCCATTATTGAGCAAACCAGGGGAGCACTAGTTTTTTTACTTGTTTTCTTTTCCCTTTATTCATTTTTTATGGGTACTTCTATAGAATATTTGGGACAATGTTCAACTTAAGTGTAGGGGAGAAAATAAGCCTTAGAAACTATTCCTTCAATTGCCATTTGCTTTGTCCTTAAAATGATGGGTAATATATCGAAACATAGCATAAAAAGGTAATTTTGAGTAAAACTAAATTTATTTTTATGACACATACCGATGAAAACTGAGTATTAATAGCGTCTCATGGATAGGAATGTGTATGACTAGCACAAAAACCCTCAAAATTCCACCCCCAAAATGTGAGGTTTGCCTTTAGATCTTTAGGAATTCGGGTATCCATTATTGATACCCAAGAGAGTTTATACCTTTAGCTTTCTCGAGTTAAGGTTTGAATGCAGTCATATGTGTCTATTCCGTCGTTACGGATGTGTACATATGGTCTTTGTTACCTTTTCTAGAGCATTGATATCGGTATTAAATTATATAAGTGTACCGGTAGTATATTAAATTCTAGAACTTATTTTTGTGATGCATCCCGAGACTGCATAGTAAGTATTAGGATTTGCTAGAAAAGAGGCACTAGGATTAACCCATATTTAAAACCTGTAACTGTTATTATGGTCACACCGATCATATAACTATCTCACACCTTTGCCATGCACTCATTTTTAGTGCAGGATACCCCTAGTATAACCCTCCGAGCCTATCCTTTTTTATGGTTCTCTTAATTTTCTGGTTAAGCCGGACTATTAATGAAGAGCATTGTTAACCTTTAAACTAATAGTTACACCCAAATCGCCTTAGCCTACCTTGTATGTACTCACATTTAGTACATTATTGTATTAACCCAAGTTAATTATTTGAATACACGGTTGCTAAGTCCTTATCCTTGTAAATACAGTTTTGGGACGATTGGGATTCATGGTAGTATTCATTTTATGAAGAATTAGAGAAAAAGTAATTTATTACCCCCAATAGAGCTCAATAAGCTCCATGTTATGTTGATTCACCTCAATTCGGATCATTAGTTAAAATGTAAATAATCGAGTATGTAAAAGCTCAAGTGTAGGGGTATATCTATAACCCCCATGATGTATTATATGTTTAAGCAATGGAAGGGCAAAAGTGTACGAAAAAAATGTATAAAAAAAGAGTGAAAAAATGTACGGGTTGCCATTTGCTTATGTTTATAGTAGAGTCAAGAAAAGAAAAAGAAAGAGATTGCTGTAGAGTTATGTAGAGTTTGTATATCTTATCCGAGTCTTTGGATTAGCAACCAAACCAACGTGTATTCTTATAAAAAATTAGCTAACCCTTCCACTCCAAATTCTCCCAAAAGTCACTCTCCAAATGTATCCCATCCATTTCCGTTTTCGTTAATGTTACCTTACACCTACATCCCACAACCCTTTAAAAGGACCTATTTGACAGCAATGAATAATGCTTGCGCCTAGCGATGGAGGTTTGATCATTTACCAAGCCTATGGTAATTTATATGCTATGACAGGTAATGAGTGTTGATTTTTCGTTTCCTCATTATGTTATAATTTATTATACAACCGAGAGAAAAAGAGAATCCCAAACATTTATGTGAGGTGCTAGTATATACTTTCTGTGCTTTTAATTATGAGATCTAGAAGGTTGTGTTATGAAATACTTTTAAAGAGTAGGTTAAATGACCCTAATATTGCTATTGTCTAGGTAGAAAAGCCCATTTGCTTGAGGACAAGCAAATCCCAAGTGTATGGTTTTTTGATGAGGTGTCATTTTTACACTATTTCGGGGCCATTTAACCCCTTAAATCATGCAAATATGCCCAGATTACGTGCTTAATCATTTATTTTCAGGTTTTTAGCACTTGTATGGCATTTGGAGGAATATACGTGACTTGGGCTCATTTGGAGAAGAAACGGACAAGATTATTGACCTACACCAAATCTCTTGAAGATTTATGCATATAGCGCCGTCGTGATCTATCTGGTGACGACATCAGGAATCTAGCGACGGCGTCAGGAATCTAGCGACGGCGTCAAGACGTGGCTGACTTAAAGAGGATCTAGAATCATCTACGTAGCGACGGCGTCAGGATTTCAAAGCGACGCCGTCGCAACAATTTTCCTATATATATTAAATTAAAATTAGGGTTTTAAGTGTGTAACTTTGTATAATTTTAAGGAGACAAACCCTAGTCATTCTAGCAGCTTTTAATGTCGTTTTTAGGGCCTCAAAACCCTATTGTAACTACCTTTAATCCATGTTTTAATCAAGTTAGATTATTTATCATTAGTCATTCAATATGTCTATGTGTTGTGTGATTGATTTATGTTCTTGCTTTATCTTTAACATGCTAGGCTAAACCCTCCTTTGTATTTACTTATGATTGCATAAAACTTAGGTTGTAGATCCTTTTGATGTTTATTCTTGTTGATGGATGTGCGTATTAGGCTCTAGAAAACTAGGCATAAGATATTAAATTGGCATAGACGTCTAGGGAAACGCGAGTAGCGTAGAAAGGATACCATCGGTAACAGTCTTCATACTACCTTACCCCTAATATGATTGACCCCTTTTAAGTTATTTCACATGCATTTAATATACTCTTAGGGGCCTTGTAATAGTCTTCATACTACCTTACTTGTGCGTTGTTCTAACAGAATATTAAATAGACGACGCGTCCGTGTAATCCGTTCATGACCTAGGAAATACTTACACAGATCATCACAAGTGTGACAAGGCAGCAGATCTAGGAGAAGCAATCTAAGGAGTAGTGCATGATTAGGTGAATACATCTTTTTATCCTAAAGTTATCACCAGTAGTATAGATTATAATTTTGTTTAATTATTAGTTAATCAAATCAACCTCTTAAACCATGATATTTACCTGCTTTCTTATAAATATAAAAACACAAAAAGAATCTTCTCTCCACCCCTTAGAATTCTGTTAGAATGTGTTCGAGCCTTCCCAACCTATTCTCCTAGAGAACGATAACAACCCCCGAGTCTTGCCTATACTACACTACAACGATTAGGTACACTGCCTAGGGGATTGTAAAACTTCCTGTGAAGTCTTCGCAACCTCCTGATATGTGTGAAAACACATATCCGTTTTATATCAAAAATGACCCAATAAAGACCAAAAACATAATAAAAATGGCAAAGATATGCTTGTTTTTGTGTTTTGTATGTGCAGGTACGGATAAAGCAAAAACCACAAGAAAATCAGACAAACACGGACACGAGGAACGGAAGAGCACACACCAAGCCGGAGATTCAATAACAAAAAGGCAAAAAGTCAACTCTTGGTCAACATCAAGTCAACGTAGTCAACCCACAAGAAGACAAAAATTCCAAAGTTTCAAAATAAGTCCTTCAAAATTTAAAATTTACAAAAATGGTCCCTAATCCCTAAAACCTTAACTCCCGTTAACCTTTATATAACAAAAACTTAACATTCGTTAAGTCCAAGCCCAAAACCTTAAAACCCAAAATCTATAACTTGTGGCCCAAAACCAAAACCCAGAGCCCAAGTCAACCCGTCCAATTACCCAGTCAAACCTTCTTTACTCTTTCAGTTAAAAAATGGCACGAGAATTGGTTAAACACTATTCATCATCTTCTCAATTTTACCAAGGGGTCAAAATCATGGGGCTTTTGCTAATTAAGGGTTAATAAAGATAATTCAAGTGAAGGAGTACATGCTGGCAGGATAAGATGTCACATAAGCTTCTCATTGGCCAATACCCATCAAAGGATGCCACGTGGATAGTGAAGAAAGCACAAGGAATGATGCAATTTACACTTAACTCACTCACGGAAGAAGCACACTAGTTGTCACATATTGCCACGCTGGCAATCCGTGTGATACAATCTAATCTAACGGTGGATAAGAAGCATCCAATGATTAGCATATGATCAAGGGCTAAGAGTGGAGGATTGAGGAGCGTGTAAACAAGACTAGAAGCTTCAACTGGATGCTATAAATACCCACACTCTCACACACATCAAGAGGGGGAGATAATGAGGAGTTTTTGAGCTTTTAGATTTTTAGTTAAAAATTTAGCTTGAGCTTTTAGTGTTATCTTATTGTAATTTTCATTTAAACTTTTGTAATCTTCTTTTTCAGTATAATGTAATCAAGCTTTTTCAGTCAATGAAATCTAGTTTCTCTTAAATAAAGTTTTGTGGTATATCTTATATCATAACACGGGTTCGATTCTTGGATCGGGCTAGTTTTTAGAGAGAGAAACACTAGAGAGAGAATAGTTTAGAGAGAGAAAGTGTTTCTTGTAAATGATTATTTGACTAGCTTGTCTCTTCCAAAGTTGGAAGAGACTATATATAGTACTTACAATATACAGGGTATTTGAACCCGACTTAAAACCGAAAAACGTACTATTTAACTATTAAACTACGAGCTATATAAACCAGTAAAATACACGGGGTGACCGAGTCTTTTTCTAATATCTAACAAAACAGCTCCGTCACAACATGAGTTGGATCTTTTATTTGGTCCTCTGTATGATGAATTTTTCACTGCAGGTACTTCAAGTGTCAACAAGTCTTCTTTTCCCACTGATAATTCTATACAACAAGACACACCACCTACAACAAATATTCACCCTATCACAGAACCAACAACTCCAACTACAACTGTTCATGCTGAGGAAAACAATGATAATCAAGCAGAAGATGCACATTTTGAACCA
>BQNB010042004.1:0-46402 GCA_026074375.1 Tanacetum coccineum
TGTGTTATGATTATGTATGCCTTTGATGTCACACCATATTTGTAATACTTCTACCCTTTTGGGTCGGGGCGTTACATAAGGTGTCTTATTATGAGGCTTGGTCACTAATACCCTATTTAGAACATAACAAGCAGTACTAACCGCTTCAGCCCAAAAAGTGTTAGGTAAAAATAAACCTACAAGCATGGTCCTAGCAACCTCAATAAGGGTCTTGTTCTTTCTTTCAGCAACTCCATTTTGTTATGGAGTTCTGGCATTACTATATTCCCTCTTGATCCCTTTTGACCCATATAATTCAATAACATCCTTGTTTTTGAATTCTGTACCATTATCACATCTAATAGTTTTAACTTTTTGATTCAATTGGTTCTTAATTTGTCTTATAAAGTCCTTAAGGATTCCACTAGTTTCATCCTTAGTTCTTAAGAAAAACACCCAACTAAACCTGCTAAAATCATCAGTTATAATTAGGCAATAAGTCTTATGGTTTAAGCTCCTTATAGATGTAGGTCCAAACAAATCCATATGAAGAAGTTGTAAGGAGTGACTAATAGAGCTCACTAATTTGGCCTTACATGAGGCCTTGTGTTGCTTTCCTTTCTGACAAGCAACACAAGTGTGGTCATTTTGAAAAATCTTTGAAGGTAAACCTCTTACAAGGTTTCCCTTTACAAGTTTGTTTAAGTTTTTGAAATTAACATGACCCAACCTCCTATTCCATTTGTTAGATTCATTAATTGTGGCCTTTGCAATTAAACAAGCTAATCCTCCTGAAGGAACAATGTTCTCTAAATTGAAACTGTACATATTGTTTTGTCTGGGGATTTTAAGTAATACTTGATTTTCATCAGGCAACTTAAATTCAGGAGACAAAACAAGACATTCAGAGTCAGTAAACAAAACCTTGTTCTTTTTGTCACACATTTGTAAAACAGAAAAGAGATTGAAATGCTAAAGTTCTTTCACAAAGCATACATCCTCAAAATCTAACTTTCCAGTTTTTATTTTACCTTTACCAGTGATGTATCCTTTACTACCTCCAAAAGCAACAGGGCCACCATTAAAGTCTTGAAATTCAGCAAGGTAGGCCTTGTTTCCAGTCATGTGCCTGGAACAACCACTATCAACAATTCCTTTATTCTTTAAAGCTCTATGTGGATAATCCTGCACATCAAATAAAAGTGATTAGTTTCTCTTAGGGACCCAAGCCTTTTTGGGCTTGAGTCTGCCTAGTGGATCTTTGAAAGTGAAACAATTTCTAAGACTGGATCCACCATTGTATTTGGAGACATTGTGCCAGTTGTATCTTTGTGGTCTCCAATTACAACCTACTGAGGGCTTAACAGCAGTTTCCCTTTTTCCCCCAACAGCACTAACTGCATTTACCTTAGCAGTATTAACCTTTTGATTTGAAAATTTCGTTATAAGTACTGTTGTCTTTTTGAAAGGCCTTGTAGATGGTAAATGAGTTTTTTGAAAAACATTTGCTGGTCTAACTCTATTCACAATGGGCTTAACTGTATTAACTTTCATAGCAGTACTAGTTAGTACTGCCTTTTTGTTAAAACTATGCCTAGCAGTACTAACATTTTTAGTACCGCTAGCTCTAGCAGTATTAACTGGAATTTTGCCAGTTCTAGTTAGTACTACTGTAGGAACAAATTGGTTTTGTTTATTTACTCTTTCCACATTGTTCCAAATTAGCCTTATCTCCCTTTGACCAGAGTTCCTATTCAACCCATTGTTTAACTCAACCTTTTTAGCCATCCTCTTCTCATGAAAATCATAATCTCTAATTAGATGATTAAGACTTCCACATACAAAACATGCTCTTGCAGTAAACCCATATCCCAACTCTTTCTTATCAACTTTAGGTTTTTGACTATGTGTGAACTGATTCTTAACAGTTTCCCTAGGAGTTTTTACTTGCTGGTTAGCAAAACTAGGTGTTGCTTGTTCTTTTGTTGGTATAGACACACACTCATCTTCACTATCTGATTCATACTCCTTAATGATAGGAGAATCAGACCAGACCTTAGGTTGACATTCTACATTAGATTCATTGACAACTGATTCAGACACTAATTCAGAGGGTTCTGTACTAATGTTAGATTCACAGGTATCAAATTCACTTGTTTAGGTTTCAGATTCACTAGGTTGAGTCTGTTTTGGACCATATGTAAATTGTGAGTAATCTACTTCCATATCAGGTCCAGATGGCATATAATTTCATGTCATGGGTGGGGGTATAACATGCATTCCTCCTGCTGTAAGAAACCTATCATACAAAGGTTGTTTTTCCAACTCACTCTCCTTATTCATAAAAACACTTTGTAAAACTTCATTTTCATAGCTCAAAATACCATCATATCTGTGATCCCCATACCCAAGCCCAAATTTATCATTAGCACTCATTTGGGTATTAAGCAGTTTACCAAGATTTTTTGAAGAGTTATGCCATTTTTCTACTTTAGCCTTTAAATCTTCTTTTTCTTTTTGAGCTTCTGCTAATAATTTCTTATGGTATGTGAGAACATCTGTTTTATCATCTAAATCTATTTTCATAAACTTTATCTTTTGTTCATACCAAAGTTGTCCTTGTTGATGAGCAACTAACTGTGCTTCAACTTTCTTAAGACCTTGAGAATATGCTTTTATTTCTATGCTTGCATCACTAAGTTGTTCTCTCTGAGCATCATACAGTTTTTTAAGATTAGCATAAGACTCTTTACACTTATTTGAACATGAAATTACCTCTGTGTCTGAGTCTGAGCTGTTGCAAGCCATCAAAGCATAATCTTCATCTTCTGAATGATTTGTCCAATCTACACCTTCTCCATCAATTGTCACCAATGCTTTAGAATCCTCCTTCTGTCCAGTTCTGCTCCCATCCTTGTTTCCAGAATTCCATGCATTCCTCCTGTTATCTTGAGTTCCCTTGAGTCTACACTCTCTTGCAAAATGCCCTGTTTTGTGGCAATTGTAGCATTCCACTTTGGTTTTATCAAAGCCAACAGCTTCTTTTGCATCAAATTGTAGCTTTCTACCAGTCTTCTTGTAAAACTTTTTCATTCTCATTGAGATCATGGCTACTTGTCACTTCAAGTCCATTTCTTCAAGATCATATTCATCAATCTGTTCCAAGTCCTCATGATCTAGTTGAGGGCAGCTAGATTGATTAGTAAGAAGTGAGTATGATGAAGTTTGTTCATACTTTGTGTTTTGAGCAGAAAGATTAGGAACACAATAGGCGGTACTAACTTCATTAGTATTGTTTGTGTTCTCAGAGACAAAAGCTACATTTTGTGGGCTAGAGGATGATGATGCAGTAGAGCCTTTTATATCACTCTCAAAGACTCTTAGATTATTGTACAAATCATCAAAACTAAGAGTGTCCACCCCTGGTTTGGTTCTCATTATTAGGGAGACTTGTGACCAGGCAGAAGGTAGAGATCTTAGGAATTTTTGATTAGCATCCTCAGTAGATACACCTGCTCCATGAATCTCTAACTGACTTAGAAGACTTTGGAACCTGTCATAACCTTTGTGAAGCCCTTCTGTGTTGGATACAGAGAATCCTTCAAACTGTTGCTTCAAGATATACTTTTGCATCTTCTTGGATTCGTCATTTCCACCAAATCTAGATTTGATGGCATCCCACATTTCTTTTGCATCTGTCATCTTATGGAACTTAGCAAGATGATCTTCTGGTAGGGCCATAAGCAAGGTGGTCCTTGCTTTTCTCTCTCTTTCTCTGGCTACAATCTCTTCTGCAGTTCTAGGAGGCAAAACCTTAATTTGTCCTGATGTATCTGTAGTGATTGATACAGGACCATTCCCATTTTGTATAACCTCCCAGATTGGATAGTCTGTATGGGCCAAATAGTGCTCCATCTTCATAGCCCAGATATCATATTCTCCCTTTTTGAGAATAGGCAGCTTGATGGTTGATACTGTATGAGGAGTTGGTTGGGTTGGTGTTTGTGATGATGATGGTGGAGGTGGTGGTGGTGGTGGAATTTCATCTTGTGATGATGATGCAGACATGTTTAGTTTAGGAGTATGAGAGTTTGATTTGATTGTTCTTCTTATTCAGAGTTTCTCACAGGCTCTGATACCACTTGTGAGTCCCTAAATGAATAGATCTTTGCAGCCTATAACGGATGATAGCCAAGATGTATAAATACAACTGACTATATAGAAACACTGATTATGAATACAATATGTTGATGCGGAATCTCAACACACGTACTAAGAAAAACAATGTATAACTAAATAACAACTTCTATTAATCTGCTTTGAACAATTACAGATTACTAACTATTTTCTACTAACGGTACTAACTAACTGATCAATACTTAACACTTTGTAATGTCAGTACTAACTATAACTAACGGTACTAACTATTTGTACTGTCGGTACTAAGTTAGGAAAACATAAACTTTTAATTACTTTGTGTGAGCGCGAATGTTATAAATAGATCTATTTGGGATTGACATCCCCATCCGTGTGAGTAGCTCTTACTGGTGTCACAGAGTAAACCAACAGATGTATACCATGTCGAATTTAGGATGTTGCGGGTTAGAACATCATCACGGGAAATGTTGGCAATTTATATTACAATTCATACATGTCGAGCTTCAGTGTCATGAGCTTAGAGAAACGTAATTACATTTTTGTGATGTTTGCATCTGTTGCACTATCATACACTTGGAAAATCTTACGGTCCTACATTACATTTTACATAAACCTATGAATTTACCAACTTTATGTTGACGTTTTAAAGCATGTTTTCTCAGGTCAATGAGGCACGAGGTGCTAAGGATACATTGGGGATACTGTTTTGGGGTGTCATGCATAAAGATTTGGAGTCATTACATCTTGAGATTTTTGTTAAGATCTAAAATCTTTGATATCAAATGTTGAACAATTTAAGCTGTTGCGCTTTGTATTAAACAATTTCAATAAATCCAATGTATCGTATTTTAAATGACTCTTTTAGAGGTCGTTCTCATATCTTGTGCTATTGATCTATGAAGTAACGCTCCCGGACTCTTCTCAGTGGGTTGTGGTTTTAGTGGCTTGAAAACGGGTGTCTTTGTTGATTCTTGGGTTGTTTCCTCTTGTTGAGGCAGTGTTCCAGAAAGCCTTAGGGCCCTGTTCTTAGGTTTGGGATTTAGGACACAGTCCGTAGCTTTGTCTTATTTTCTTCCAAAAAAGGAAGTGGAGACACTGAGGATTCAAGATTGGTTACAGCAATCATTGAGGCCGTAAATTCAATAGGAATGACTTTGGATAGGTCCTTTGTTGAAGCTTTAGATAAAGATAGGAAGGATGATCAAGACACAGAAAGTGAGTTTGAAAGTCTACTTTAACTAGAAAAGCAACCTAACAGTACTAATAGTTTTAATACTATTGGTACACCTGTTACTGCTGTTGGACCATCGTTTACTAATCATGATCCATCATCACCAGTTAATGCTGCTAGAACTTTTGAGGAACATCTATTTGAATAATTTTCTCCTTTCAAAAATGCATTTGCTCTTCCACATGTTCTAAATGTGTTTTCAATTGATGATACTTGAATTTTTGGTAATGCTTACGATGATGAAGATGTGGGTGCAGAAGCTGACCTAAACAACTTGGAAACAACCATGAATGTCAGTCATATTCCCACAACCAGAATTCACAAGGATCATCCTGAAGACCCGATCATTAGAGACTTTAATTCAGCTATTCAAACAAGGAGAATGATCAAGATTTTTAATAAGCATGCTATGGTATGTTACATTAATAAGCAGAGGAGAACAAATCACAAAGATTAACAGAACTACTTATTTGCCTATTTTCTCTCTCAAAATGAACCTAAGAAAGTGATTCAAGCTCTGAAAGATCCAAAATGGATAGAAGCAATGCAAGAGGAGCTTCTACAATTTCAACTTCAGAAGGTTTAGACACTGGTTAAACTACCTAATGGCAAGAGGGCCATTAGAACCAAATGGGTCTTTAGAAACAAGAAAGATAAGAGAGGAATTGTCATTACAAACAAGGCAAGACTGGTTGCACAAGGTTACACCCAAGAAGAAGGAATTAATTATGATGAGGTTTTTGCTCCTGTTGCTAGGATAGAAGCAATCAGGTTATTTTTCGCCTATGCATCATTTATGGGGTTCATTGTGTACTAGATGGTTGTGAAGAGTGCCTTCTTATATGGTACTATTGAAGAGGAGGTATATGTTTGCCAACCTCCTGGTTTTGAAGATCCACAGTTCCATAACAAAGTGTATAAGGTTGAAAAAGCTTTATATGGTCTACATCAAGCTCCTATAGCCTGGTATGAGACCTTGTCTACCTACTTAATTGAAAATGGATTTAGAAGAGGCACTATAGATAAGACTTTGTTCATCAAGAAGGACAAAGGTGATATCTTGTTAGTACAGGTGTATGTTGATGATATCTCTTTGGGTCAACAAAGAAGTCTTTATGTGATGAGTTTGAAGGTTTGATGCACAAAAGATTCCAGATGAGTCTTATGGGGGAACTTACTTTCTTCTTAGGATTGCGAGTACAACAGAAGGAGGATGGAATCTTCATTAGCCCAGACAAATATGTGGCTGAAATATTGAAGAAGTTTGATTTTGCTACTGTAAAGATTGCAAGAACTCCAATAGAGACTAATAAGGCATTGGTTAAGGATGAAGAACTTGAAGCTGTAGATGTTCATTTATACAGATCAATGATTGGATCATTGATGTACTTAACAGCTTCTAGGCCAAACATAATGTTTGCTATTTGTGCTTGTGCAAGGTTCCAAGTTACTCCTAAAATGTTACATCTTTATGCTGTGAAGAGGTTCTTTAGATACCTAAAAGGTCAACCTAAATTGGGCCTTTGGTATCCTAGAGATTCACCATTTGACTTGGAGGCTTTTTCTGATAGTGATTATGTTGGAGCTAGCCTTGACAGGAAATCCATAATAGGAGGTTGTTAATTTCTTGGCAAAAGGTTGATTTTATGGCAATGTAAGAAGCAGACTATAGTTGCAAATTATACTACTGAAGCAGAGTATGTTGCTGCTGCTAATTGCTGTGGACAGGTGCTATGGATTCAAAATCAAATGCTTGATTATGGGTTCAAGTTCATGAACACCAAGATTTACATTGATAATGAAAGCACCATTTGTATTGTGAAGAATCCAGTGTTTCATTCTAAAACAAAGCACATAGAGATTAGACACCATTTCATCAGAGATTCTTATGGGAAGAGGTTAATTCAGGTGATCAAGATTCACACAGACCACAATGTTACAGGTCTTCTCATAAAGGCTTTTGATGTTAGCAGGTTTAACTTTTTGGTTGCAGGCATTCGTATGCTTAATCCTTAGAGCATGGATTAAGGGGAGGTTAGTTGTGTATAGGTACAAAGGCTTATACACATATGATGTTTGAGTTGGTATTGAAAATTAAATACGATGCCAAGTTAATTAATACTGATGGGCTTAGTTAATTTTGCCAGTTGAAATTTTGTACTGCTAGTACAAACGTTACTGCTACTAGGCTCAGTTAGTGTTGCTGTATATGTGAATTGGTGCAGCTGATAATACACATAGAAGCTTTGTTTGAGGGAAGGCTATATGGAACTATGTGTATAAGTACAGCGGATTATACATCATGGATGCTTAGAATAGAGTGCAAGAGCTGCCAAGTGATGAAAATGGGTTAATTCTGGCAACTGATACTTAGTACTGCTAAGCTTAAAAGTTAATACTGTCAGTTCTTATAAGCAATATGCAAGATGTTTTGGATTGTGTTTCTTTGTGTTTGGAACTAACATTTTGCAGGATTAGAGCTTAAAGGTTATTTGATTAATAATGGATATCCTGATTTGGTGTGAATGCTGGTGACTTTGTTAATACTGCTGATGTTTTACATGTTGGTTTTCACCACATAACAAATGGTCATCAATTCACCATGTCTAATAGACAAGAAAGAATTAGCTATTCCAGGGAAAACGGCGGTTGGAAAAGAATTCTCAAATCCGTTGATGGCTGGTAGTTTGCCAAAAACTATAAGTGCGAAAGTTAGTACTGCTAGTACAAACTTAGTACTGCTAGCCTAACTTAGTGCTGCTAAAGTTACCATTACTAAATACTGTTTAGGGGTAATTTTTGACAAATTAATGGCTACTTTCATCTTAAGTTTCCTTTAGTGCCTATATAAGCCTATTAATCAAACAATATATTTTACAAATACCAATTGCTCATAATTCATCAAACCCTAATCGATTTTCACACTGACAAATTCAATTATTCATGGCTGATCTTGCTTTTGTAAACCAACATAACATGGTCGCGTATTTGGAAAAGAGTGATGAGAATGCAGAATTTCATCAGATAGTGGACTTCCTCTCTACATGTTCGATCAACTATGCTCTCACTGTAAGTCCCACTATCTATGCTTCTTATATTGAACAGTTTTGGAATACTGCCACTTCCAAAATAGTCAATTCAGTGAAGCAAATACATGCCATAGTTGATGGCAAAGTAGTAGTAATATCAGAATCATCAGTGAGAAGTGATCTTCTCTTTAATGATGAGGATGGTATTGCATGCCTAACAAATGATGAAATTTTTGAAAACCTTGCATTGATGGGCTATGAACAACTTTCTACAAAACATACTTTTCAAAATGGTTCATTCTCACCTCAATGGAAATTTCTGATACATACCATCCTTCATTGTATAAGTTCAAAATCAACCGCTTGGAATGAATTTTCAACTAATTTGGCTTCAGCAGTTATATGTTTAGCAAAGGGTCAAAAAAATATTTTTTCTAAATTAATTTTTGATGGTATGTTAAGGAACTTGGATCCAAAGAGATTTTTAATGTATCCAAGGTTTTTACAACTCTTTTTGAATAACCAGCTTAAAGATTTACCAGAACCTTTTAATGATACTTATGAGACACCTACAGACAGTAAAAAGGTTTTCTCTAATATGGCAAAGAAAAGTAAAAAAATTTCAAAAAAAGTTACTCCACTTTTTGACTCTATGTTGGTGCAAAACCAACCACCTGAGGGTGAAGGTTCAACAATACCCCCTGAACCCCAACCCACGTCCTCTACCTCACAACCAAATGTTTCAGAACCTTAAACAGAATCACTTCAAACTAAAACACCTCCAACAGTTTCCCATGAACTTCAAACTGAAGCTCACATTGAGCAAATACTCCCATCTCCATCTACATATCAAAGAAAACAAAGAAAGACTCAAAAACATAGGAGAGCCAAAAAGGTTACTGAGTTACCTCAGACTAGTGTGCCTCTAGACCTTGGAGCAAATGAGGTTGTCTATAAGGAGGGGGTGACATTGTGGAAAAGGCCCTTATCACGACTGATACTAGCTTAGTTACGTGAAAAAAAAAACAAAAAAAAAAAAAAGGGGGGGGGGAACACAGACAAGGAAAACTTAATTGGATCCCAGACCACGGTAATGCCTAATGTTGACATTCCTTAGGGAATGGATATAGGTGACAGTCCTAGGCGCCAAGAAACCATTGGGGGATGCTCTTGCTCAGACTAGGTCTGAGAGTGCTTGAAAAGCCTAATGAACCACCTCTCCTAGAAGGTCACACATCTGGAAGTAGGGAGGGCAGCATGGAACATACTTTTGAATTGATAGACATTGTACCACCTGCACCCCATAATTCACCTCTCACAGGACACTTGAAAGTGATGAGGGTAGGCTGAAACTAAAAGAATTAATGGCTATGTGTACAAAATTGTTAAAACAGGTGCTTGACTTGGAGAAAAAGAAGGATACACAAGCTGTAGAGATCCTCAAACTAAAGCAAAGAGTCAAGAAATTAGAAAGAAAGAGGAAGTCAAGCATCTTACACCCAAGAAGGAGGATATACAAGCAGGTTGAGTCTTCTAATGATGATTTAGATGAGGAGGATGCATCCGAACAAGGGAGGAAAAGTGACAAGACAAAGTCAATGTTCAAAGATAGTGACTTTGATGTACTTGATGATAATATGGAAAATGTTGAAGGAGAGGCGGTTAATACTGCTACCACTGGAGTTAGTGTTGTTAGTGCACCAGTTATTACTGCTGGTGTAGCTATTAGTACTGCTAAACCTAGAACACCTCCAACAACTGCTGCAACTGCATTTATAGATGAAGATCTTACCATTGCTCAGACTTTGGTAAAGATGAGGAGTGAGAAAGCAAAGGAAAAAGGAGTTGCTTTCAGAGATGTGGAAGAAACTCCTAGACTAACTAGATCAACAACAACACTTCAACCTCTTCCAACTATTGATCCAAAAGACAAAGGTAAGGGTGTACTGGTTGAAGAAGAACCTGAGAAACCAGAGAAAGTAAAAAGAAGGGATCAAGGGTTAGCTCAAATTGAAAGTGATGCAGAGTTAGCTCAAAGATTACATGAGGAAGAGTTAGCAGAGTTGGACAGAGCACAAAAAGAAAAACAAAAGCAAGAAGAGGCTACTAATGCTGCTTTGGCTGAAGAGTTTGATGAAATTCAAGCCAGAATGGATGCTGATCATGAACTAGCTGTAAGACTGACACATGAAGAGCAAGAAAAATACACAATTGAAGAAAGGGCCACATTGTTAGCAGAATACTTTGAAAGAAGAAAGAAACAATTGGCAGCAGAAAGAGCAGAGGCAATAAGGAACAAACCACCTACAAGAGCTCAAGTCAGGAACATGATGATTACTTATCTCAAACATATGGGTAAGTACACTCATCAACAACTGAAGCATAAGACTTTAGAAGAACTTCAGAAGCTATACCAAAAGGAGCAGAAGTGGATTAATGACTTTAAGCCTATGGATTCTGAAGAAGATGGTAGCAATACAAAGAAAGCTGGCAAAAGGATAAAGAGAATTGCAGATTCAACTAGTAAGCAAAAGTCACCCAAGAAATCTAAGGTGATAAAAGAACAAGAATCTGCAGAAAGTAATGAAGAAGCAGCAGCAGACTATGAGCAAGAAAAGGAAGAGTTGAGAATGTGGTTAGCAGTTGTTCCAGATGAAGATGAGACTGTAGATCTAGAGATTTTGTCTGTTAAGTATCCTATAGTTGATTGGGAATCTCAGAACTTAGGAAGTGTTGATATGGAGGATATTCATGTTTATAAGATAATTAGAGCAGATGGGAATACTAGTTATCACAAAACATTCTCTAGTATGCTGAGGAAATTTGATAGACAAGACTTAATGGATTTGCACAGATTGGTGATGAAAAGGTTTGAAGACAATACTCCAGAAGGTTATAATTTGTTGCTTTGGGGAGATCTCAAGGTAATGTTTGAACCAAATGCTGAAGATGAAATTTGGAGTAATCAACAGGATTGGACTCTGATTAGCTGGAAACTGTATGAAAATTGTGGAGTTCACTCATTGCTGATGGATGGTACTTTGACCTGCTTCAACATGTTAGTAGAGAAAAGATATCCTCTCATCAAGGAAATGTTGAAGAAAATGTTGAACTGGAAGCTAGAAGCTGAAGCTGAGAGTACAATGGCATTTGAGCTTCTCAAGTTTATCAAGTCACAGTAGAAGAATGAAGAAGTGTTTGGATACATTATCCTAGTGTTCAAGATGTTGATAATGAAGAAACTTGATGATTAACAAAGTGAATATCAAGTTTAGGGGAGGATTGTTGGGAATTATGGACTTCTACAACTTAGTGTTGCTGATTCAACTTGATACTGCTGGTGATGGTTAGTGCTGCTGATGAAGATTCGTGAAAACAATCTAAGTTGTCAGTACTGTTAGTTAGTACTGCCAGTACATTGTTAGTACTGCCAGTATAGTTAATACTGTTAGTTAATAGTTAGTGCTGTTAGTCTTATATAGTTAGTACTGCTATTATGATATGCATGAGTTAAATTAGGAATAGATATGCATTATCATAGTACGCGTTTTGTAAGCCCATTAGGGTTTCCTTAGTGTATAAAAGGAACCCTACAGCATAGTTAGAGATATATACAGAATTCATATCTCATAGTTAGTTATTCTGTAACCTAGGCAGAATATTAACAATCAATATATTCAAAGTTTAGTATTCATTGTTCTTCTTAGTATTACAAGTTAGATTCCGCATAACTTGTAGTATTCACAATCATAGTTTCTCTTATAGTTAGTTTGGATTTATCCAGGTTAATTAAGCTTTAACAAGCTAAGAAGATCTGTTCATTGGGATCAACAAAATACTTGAACATTTATTTAACAAAGTACAATTTAAATATTGTTTCAACTTTATAAATTAAACTAGACATTTAGATGGTGATATAACTCTATAATTTATATGGTTGTATTTATTTTAAATACACTATTCTTATACGACCTATAATTAATTAGGTTGCATTCTGGATCGTTCGTGACGATTACTTTGTTGATTTTGCGATAATCATTACTTTCACTAGAGGTGAGTTTATAGCCTCATGTTTTACTCGTTTTATACATACTTTATAACTTTTGGGGTGAGAATACATGCGCATTTACAACTCATTTACATACTTGATTTCATAACTTATTTACATACTCGTTTACATACACGTTTACAAAATTGTTTACATACTAATTACAAACTCGTTTACATGTTCATTTACAAACTTATTTACATGATTGATTACAAACTCTTTTGCATGAACGTTTACAAACTCATTTACATGATGGGATTTAACAAACTCGTTTACATACCTCATTTACATATCTCGCGTGGAGATACATGGTGTTTTCATTTTTAGATACAAGTACATTACTTTACTTCTGAAATGATTACGGATTAGCTTAAGGGGCATAAACTGTTAATTACGATTGGTAGGCGCGAGTGTTATAAAATAGATCTATTCGGGCATGACAACCTCGTTCGGGTGAGTAGCTCTCACTAGTTCGACGGATTAAACTAACGAACGTTATACCATGTCGGAGCATTGAACAAAAATTACTTGAACACTTATCGTGCCTGAAAAGATTAGCATACATTACAAGTCCGAGCCTCAGTATCATGAACTTAGTGTAATTGTAATCACATCTTCGTGACTATTGTATGTGTTACAATGGTCACACACACTTTACCAATCTTTGATTTTAACATTCATACTTACATTTTTGTGACTATTATAAGGATTGAAGTGGTCATACACACGTTACAAATCTTTAATTTCAACATTTATAACTACATTTTGTGACTATTATAAGGATTGAAATGGTCATGCCCACTTTACAAATCTTTGATTTCCAACATGCATACTTACATTCTTGTGACTATTATAAGGGTTGAAATGGTCATACACACTTTACAAATCTTTGATCCAACATTTATACTTACATAAACCTATGAACTCACCAACTTTATGTTGACACTTTTAAGCATGTATTTCTCAGGTGAATAAGATGCTTGACTTAACTGATGTGCATTGGAATCAAAACTTTACAAGATTACTTTTCAAATGACTCATTTAGAGGTCATTCTCTCATATCTTGTGCAATGTACTCAAGAAGTAATGCTCTCGGACACATTTCCGCTGCGACCCAATTTGGGGGTGTTACAAAACGCGAGTGTGTAGAAAGGATACCATCGGTAACAGTCTTCATACTACCTTACCCCTAATATGGTTTATCCCTCTTAAGATATTTCAATTGCATTTAATATACTCTTAGGGGCCTTGTAATAGTCTTCATACTACCTTACTTGTGCGTTGCCTTAACGGAATATTATATAGGCGGCGGGTTCATGTAATTCGTTCATGACTTAGGAAATACTTACACTGATCATCACAAGTGTGACAAAGCAACAAGATTAGGAGAAGCAATCTGAGGAGTAGTGCATGATTAAGTAAATACGTTCGTTTATCATATAAGTTATCACCAAAGTAGTTTAGATTTATTTTATTAATTATTAGTTTAATCAAACCAACCTCTCAAACCATGATTTTACCTTCTTTTTATAAAATAAAAATACAAAAAGAATCTTCTCACAACCTCGTAGACCTCTGTTAGATTCTGATCAAGCCTTCCCAACCTATTCCCCTAGAGAATGATAACAACCCCTGAGTCTTGCCTATACTACACTACAACGGTTAGGTACTCTGCCTAGGGAGTTGTAAAACTTCTTATGAAGTCTTACAACAACCGCCCATCAGGGAGAATAGTAATTAAAATGTGATCAATACGGCTTAATAATGGATAAGATCTTTTGAATATAAGTGTGTTCCCGTCCTCGCATGTGCAAAACTCTTTCATAATATGATGCATATGTGTAGGGGGCTTTTTGGTGATATAGAAAACTCTCAATGTGTAATAAATGATTTCTTGAACACGTTTATTGATTTTTCAATGGTTTTATGACATCAATGGAAATATTAAAAGACTGACCAACTGATGTTGTTTGCGGAGATATAAGGCGGCTAAGGTTAGGTATTTTGTTCCATGATCCAGCCAGAACCAGAGGGATCTACCTAGGGACACTCCATTAGATAGAATAAAATTCCTTAGGTATGATCGATAAAAGGAGTAAAGTGAGATTGGAAAGAATGTTATCCAAGGCATGAATTATCACCAGAACAAACCCAACATGGTGATAATAAGGATGCGTTGGAATAACGTTAAAGGGGTTGAAGAATGAAAAAGAATTGTAAGGATAAAGGGTGTAAAGAAAGAAGCCCTCCATACAACCTTAGACAGAAACATGGTCAATGCATAATCTATCGATAATCACAAAGATGATTATGGTATCGAAGACAAGTCATCATGGACTCAGTGATGCAATGCACAACCCATCCCAACTACTCAGGCTTCTCTCAAAAGAAGTTTGTTTCATTTCTCACGGAGATCAACACGCTTCTATTGGCTTTCTCATTCCCAGATCGTTGATATTAAAAAGGTGGCAGTCCGCTCCAGCCTCTGATCACCAAATAACAAAAGTGCACTTATAGAGTCTAGAGCCAATGATATCAATTAATATCTCAATAGGACATAAATTCCAATATACAATTGTTGTTCATCATCAATAACACAACTTGTATAAGAGTCCTACGCATTATCCTTGTGATAATCGCCAGAACATTCAGAGTGATACTCTTTAGTATTCACAGGGATAAATGGAAATCCTTTCAGTATCAACATTAACATCACTACGGTAGGTGACTTGCAAGATTCTATATGAATCAAGCTTGTGTCAACTAGATATGACTTTAGTCCAGTAAATGAATTGACGACTCAATAAGAAAGGTAGTAACTATCTGATTTACTCTTATCGTGCTATCTGCTTTGAGATGTTTCGATAATGAGAACAAGTTAGTATAGCCAGAAACCTTGTCAAGGAGATTCTTCTAAATTGAATCTACCTGATCACAGGTATAGTATTTTATACTGTGAAACGGTCCTCACGGAACCAGAGGTTAACGTAACCGAACTATGACGAATGACAAAGCCATATTCGTCCATATCTGTTGTTTATCATTAACATCATATTTCAGGTATAGTTGACAACGTTACAACCTCATTCCAGCTGAGTCAAGATTCACTACCACATGCTCACGATCAATCGTCAAAGATAAATACATGATGAAAGCTCAAGTAGATGTTTTAAAGTCTTCCGCAAGCTCTGATGTACAAGAAAATCCTTAAAGAACTTCATTGATAATATTGCAAGCAGATCAAGTAAAAGATCAATGTTGAGGGAGATTGTTAGCAAGCTTTTAAGATAATGAGCATGTTGTTAGGAATACGAAAAAGTCTCGATCACTTCCAATATATCGATAAGTAGCTCGTAGTATAATATTTAGAAACTAGCTAAGCTAACCGGGTCAACATAAGAATAGCCCTTATGTTGATCGACCAATATAAGGGTATAAATACCTTCTCCATGCCTTAGAGAGAGTGGTTGGTTCTTTTTATACATACACATTTCTTTCTCTCACTAATTGTTCTAACCCACTCTTTCTCTCTCTAGAATTTCCTCTCTTTTAGTCATAAGTGATTGTATGTTTGATATCATACAATTGGTATCAGTTGCTATGGGGTGATATCGTGAGCTTGTGTGCGTTTATATCTTGTTTGTTCATAACTTTGTTGTCTTTTTGGTTTCGTCACTTGAAAATCAAAGCCCGGATTTTTGTGTTTAAAAGTGTTAAAGTTTATGTTTTTAAGCAAGATCTAGGCCTAAGATAACTAGTTGTACAAGGAAAATCAAGGTAAAACATCAAAAAGGGTGTGTTTTTGGTTATTTTTGTGGAAAAGTATGTTTTTGTTGAAGCTAGCGAAATATGTTTTGAAGCTAGTGATTTATATTGTCAAGCAAAATATGTATGCGAAATCTGTTTGCAACCGATTTATGACAGGTTGAAGTTTAAGCGATTTATGTCATTTCTAGGAAACGAAACTCTGCTTAATTTTTCTTAGCTCAAGCGAAACATGCATGCGATTTATGTTAGCAAGCGATTTATGACAGGTTTTTAGTTCAAGAGAAATACGTAATTGTGCAAAACAAAACTCTGTCCAATTTTCATAAACCAAGCAAAACATTACATTGTCATATTCCTTGAGAAACTTTATAGTAACATATTCCTTGAGAAACATTATAGTGACACATTCCTTGAGAAACATTACAGTGACATATTTCTAGCGAAACATTACATACATCACAAAAAGATTCTATTTTTGACGGTTTGTCTTACTTTGTAAAATCCAGTGAAATTCTTGGATTTCTCGGTTTTATTGAAGATTTGTAAAATCCCGTGGAACAATAATCTTAATCACCTTCAACAACAACTCTTTAACACAATCCTCCTTTATTACTGTTCGATCCAGTTCTTATCTTTCTACAATCACTTCAAGATGTCTACCTTAGCTGAATTTATGATTGTTGCCGGTGCTGACAACCGTCCACCTATGCTTGATAAACCACAATATGAGTCTTGGAAATTTCGTATGGAACTCTACATTCAAGGTCAGGATAATGGACGGATAATACTTAACTCAGTTGAAAACGGTCCCTTTGTCTAGCCTGCTATTGCACTAGAGAATGGCATTGTTAGACCCAAGACTTATGAAGAATTATCAGACAAAGAAAAGCTTCAAGCTGATTGTAATCTCAAGGCTACCAACATTGTTCTTCAAGGTCTTCCATCGGATGTCTATGCTCTCGTTAATCATCACAAAATTGCCAAAGACATATGGGATAGAGTTAAGTTGCTCATGCAAGGCACATCATTATCAAAGCAAGAACGTGAGTGTAAGCTGTATAACGAGTTTGATAAGTTCTCATACGTGAAAGGTGAAACACTGCATCAGTATTACTTATGGTTTGCTCAACTTATCAATGACATGAACATCATTCAAATGAACATGCAACCAGTTCAAGTGAATACTAAGTTTCTGAATAGCCTTCTACCAGAGTGGGGTAAATTTGTTACTAATGTTAAGTTAGCTAGAGATTTGCATACGACAAACTATGATCAACTCTATGATTATCTTGAACAACATGAGGTGCATGCTAATGAAACTCGCTTAATGCGTAAAAGATTTCTAGATCCACTTGCCTTAGTTGCCAACTATCATCAACAACCATCCTACTTCAACAAATATCATTCTTAGTACACCACTCCTCGGTATCCACAATAGTTTTTACCTTCTACTCAACTTGTGTACTCTTTACCGCCATAATCAAACCCTTATGAAACACCTCATCATCCACAACAATACCCAACTACATATCCAACTAACCTTAGCCACACACAACCCTCTATTACTCAAAATGTATATCTACCTCTAAAAATTCCACAACAACCTCAAGCTGAGTTTCCCCAAATAGACTCAGGTCTTGTTGTTCCACTATTCCTTCCTAGTGATGACCCAATTGCTTGTATGAACAAAGCAATGGCATTCTTGTCAGCTGTGTTTACACCACGTTATCCATCAACCAACAATCAACTCAGATCTTCTTCCAATATGAGGAATCAAGCCACTGTTCAAGATGGTAGAATCACCGTTCAGCAAGTTCAAGGAAGACAAGGTCAGAATGTTGTCAGTTTATGTTCACAAGGGAATGTTTTAGGTTCAAGAGGAAATACATCAGGTCAAGCAAAGGTTATCAAGTGTTATAATTATCAAGGTGAAGGGCATATGGCTAGAGAGTGTACTCATCCAAAGAGAAGAAGGGATGCAACATGGTTTAAGGAAAAGGTCTTGCTTATTCAAGCACAGGCTAGGGGTAAAGAATTGGATGAGGAGCAGTTAGCGTTTCTCGCAGATCATAGAGTTGCAGATGGTCAAGTTGCTCAAACAATCACACACAATGCAGCTCTCCAGACTGATGATCTAGATGCTTATGATTCCGATTGTGATGATATTTGTTTAGCCAAAGCGGTTCTTATGGCCAATCTCTCAAGTTGTGATTCATATGTTCTTTCTGAGGTACCATATTTTGACACTTCTCAAAATGATATGATGAATTAAAGTGTGCATGAGTTTTAGTATTCTGAACTATCACCTATTGTTGATTATCCAAATGATGAGATAACAAGTGATAGTAATATCATTCCCTATTTTCAATATCTGTAAGAAACACAACAGGCGATTGTTTAAAATACTAATACTTCTGCACAACAAAATTCCATGATATTATCTATGTTTGAACAAATATCTAATCGTGCAGCTAATTAGGATAAGGCTAATAATGAAAGTAAGATTGTTAATGAATCCTTAACCGTTGAGCTTGAAAGATATAAAGAACGAGTCAAATTTATTGAACAAAGATTTAATGTTGATTTAAGTAGTCATGAAAAGTTTATTTATTCACAAATGGATGACATGATTCGAACGAAGAATACAAAGTTTGCTGCAATTAAAACGGAGATTGATACACTTAAACAGACTCTTTCTAAACATGTCAAAGAAAAAGAATCCTTATTAACAACCCTTAATGGTTTTAAAATGGAATTCAAAGAACGAGAATCTAAATCTATTGACAAAGAGATTGTTTTGGAAAACAAAATTAAAGAATTAGAAAACATTGTCTGTAAGTTGTATCAATCTACCCAAGCTATGCACATGTTAACAAAGCCACAAGTTTTTATGATAACACACATAAACAAGCTCTTGGATATCAAAATCCCTTTTATCTGAAACGTGCTCAGGAGATTAAGCCAATCTTGTATGATGGTAATGTGCTATCTAATACACATGATGTTCTTTCTATGGTTGATAAAGAAGAGACTTTGATTTTAGCTGAAGAGAGCCGATTAAAAATGGTTGAAAAACAAAATGATCCGATCATGAAGAAAGAGAAAATTAATATTACTCCGGTTAATTATTTTGAGTTAAATAAATTAGCTGAGATTTTGTAAAACATTTTGTTCCACAATAAGAACTGTCTACAGAGCTAATGTTTTGGTTACAAAGTTCTAACAAGAACTCTGAAGAACCTAGTACTTCAAATACACCTGTCAAAATTAACGTTCCAAATGAACTTCTAAAAGTAAGTTTGGTAAACAAAAGTCTTAAAAAACTTAGATTTCATCTTGCTAGTTTTGACAAAGTGGTAAAAGTAAGAACCACACCTGATGCTATCATTGAGGGGTCGTGGGACTTTGAACATACCAAAAAGGTTTTTCTAACTGAAATAATTCCATGGTTAAACAAGTTAAAAGTTTTTTTTCAAGAGTTTGATAAAGGTCTTCTTGATGAAATCACTGAAGTACAAACTGTTTTCACCTAAACGAAAGTAGCTGTGAAACAATGCTCAGTCGACAGGAAATGTTGTGAAATTCAACATAAACAATTTTTGATTGAAAATGATCGACTCTTGGACAAAATCATATCTCAAAAACTTGTGAATATTGTGTTGAATTCTTCTATTATCATTTGTGATTCTGAGAAAAAGAATGAGAATTTTGTGGATACATGCAATAAGTGTCTGGAACTTGAAGCTGAGCTTGTCAAAAAGAATGATGTCTATATTGAACTTTCGAAATAGTTTTCAAACCTCAAACAACATTGCATTTCTCTTGAAGTTTCCATGCAACTAAATAAAGAAATTTTTCAAAAGACAAATTAAGTGATAGTCAAAATAATCCTGAAATTCTAGAATATTTTGAACAAAATGATTTAAAAGCTTAGTTACAAGCAAAGGACACTGTCATCAGCAAATTAAAGGAAACAATTCATTCGTTGAGAGAAAATGTGAATCATGCTAAAGTAAAAAAGGACATAGATAAGATTGAAACAATAAACATTGAATTGGAGCATAGTGTGGCAAAGTTATTATTTGAAAATGAGAAGTTACACAAAGAAAGAGAGCATTTGAAAAAGACTTAGAAAGAACTTTATGATTCAATTAAACTGTCACGTGTTCATGCAAAAGAACAATGTGATTCTTTAATTGCTAATCTAAATTCTAAGTCAATGGAAAATGCAGATTTGAAAACTCAAATTCAAGAAAAGGTTTTTGCTAATGCATCATTAAAAATGAATTAAGGAACCTTAAAGGAAAGAATGTGATTGATACTGATGTTTCAAAACATTATGCCACTACTATTGCTCCAGGAATGTTCAAGCTTAATTTAGAACCATTAGCTCCAAAAGTCTTGAAAAATAAGTATGCACATCTAGAATATATTAAGCACTCTAGGGAACATACGGACATTCTTCGGGAAATAGTCGAAAGCATTAGAGAATTAAGCCCTCTAGATAGTAAATTAGACTCGGCCTGTAAGTATGTTCAAAGAATTCAAAAAGTGTTAGTCTATATTAGAGATACACCCCCTTGTCTAACAAGACCTAGTGAGAAATTAGTTGATGTCACACCAAAGAACAAGGACAAAAAAGTTAGATTTGCTGACCCTGTCACATCCTCAAGCAACACTTAGAAACAGGTTGATTCCCACAAACCAAAAGACTCTAACCAACCTTTGTTGCATTTTATAGGAGTAATCGGTTCTACTGGTTCTAGCGGATCAAAGCCTACAAGCAATACAAAGAACAATAGGATCTCGTAATCATCAAGTAGCAAAAAGACCAATAAAGTAGAAGACCAATCTAGGAGCGTTAAATCTAGGAAGAATAAAAAGAACCGTGTTGCCAAAACTGAATGTAATGCTTATGTCATGCAATCTGTGTTAAATGCGAATTCTAAATCTATTTGTGCTATCTATAATGAATGCTTGTTTGATGCAAATCATGATAAATGTGTTCTTGATTATATTTATGATGTGAATGTGTTGTCTAAATCTACACCTGCTAAGCGTAAAAATAAGAAGCAGCAAATCATAAGGAAACCTACGGGTAAAGTGTACACTAAAATTGGTTATAAATGGAAACCTACAAAACATACTTTCACTATAGTCGAAAATAAGTGCCCTTTAACTAGGTTCACCTCCACTAAAGTAGTGCCCCTTAAGAAAACAACTACCAAATTAGTAGTTACACCAACTCAAGGAATTATGGCTTACAGTAGGAGACCCAAAGCAACAAAATATGTAGGTTCAAGTAGCAAATCAAAGATTATAGAATCTAGGATTTCTAACCAATCGGAACCCACTCATACCGGTGAATTCACACTATTTCCTATGTGCATCTTTCTCTCTCTTATGATTGCAGAGTTTTCCTAAATTGTTCTGTGGTATTTGGACTCTGGATGCTCCAAGCATATGACCAGAAACCGCTCTCAGCTCACCAATTTTGTTAATAAATTTCTTGGGTATAGTCAAGTTTGGTACGATCCAGATTGCGACGCGGATAATGGTACAATGACTATCAAAGATTCGGGAAATGTTACCATTTCCAAGGGTTTATACGTTGAGGGACTTGAGACACAAACCTTCTCTGTTAGTCAATTACTGTGACTGCATATCTTGAACAGTACCGCTTTCATAACATACATGTTTTGTTCGCAGGTCTTGAAAGTTTGACCCTACTCACCGGATCTCGGGGAACTAATTTATGTATACATTGTCCATTGGCTCTATATGATACGTTCTTCTCTAATATAGTACCTTTGTCAAAGGCTTCTAAGACTTAATTCCTTGGCGTTGCATACACGCACTGACGTATTGTCAACCATTTTGACACTCTTGGTCCATTAATCAATTGCCTAAACAATAGGTTAGAGGTCTCCCTACACTAAAATTCTGAAACAAGATCACTTGTGTTCTGCATTTCGTTGGGAAACAATACAAGTAACAATCCATAACCTCAAAAATCTGAAGACACCTAACAAGAAAACTTTATCTTCTGCACGATGGATCTTTATAGGCCGATGCGTAGTCGAAATGTATTAATGGCAAAAATAATTCTAGTATTATTGATGATTATTCCCTCAGTTAGTCATGGTGTGAAGTTCTTAAGATCGAAAGATGAAGCTCGAGAGTTCATCATCAAGTTTCTGAAAATGATACAAGTTCGTTCAAATGCAATTGTCAGGAGTATTCACACAGATAATGGTACAGAATTTGTCAATCAAACTCTGCGAAGCTATTATGAAGAGGTAGGCATCTCTCATGAAACATCTGTGGCGCGTACCACTCCACAACAGAACGACGTTGTCGAAAGACAAAACCACACTTATTCTTTAGTTAGAAGGCTAGCTCGCACCAAGTTGATTTATGTAAACTTCCATTACACTTCATGGCAAAACCAGTTGCACACACCAGCTTGTACACCCAGAACCATTCCCTAATACGCCTTCGTCATGAAAAAACACCATATGAGCTACTGCATGACAGATGACTAGATCTTTCCTATCTTTACGTATTTGAAGCACTTTGTTATCCAACTAATGACAGTGAGGATTTGGGAAAACTGAAAGCTAAAGCTGATGTTGGTATTTTCATTGGATAGCTTCTTTTAGCAAAAAAAGGCTATTACCGGATACAACAACGTACTAGACGAATTATGGAAACTATTCATGTAGACTTTAATGAGCTGACAGCGATGTCTTTTAAACAAAGCAGTTTAGGACTCGCACTTCATGAAAAATGACCTTCGGAACACCCAGTTCAGGACTGTGCCCACAGCGCCTCCTTCTTCTAACACTTTTGTCTCCACCAGACAAGAGATGGCAACAAGGATATACTCTTCACCATTGTTTCGAATGAATACTTATTTGTTCCCCACCTATGTGTTGCATCATCCCAGTTTCCTAAAGTTTTTTGCTCTAGTTTCTGGCTGTTCCTCAACCGGTTCACACTCCTCAACAAACCAAGTTTATCAAGATGCACCCTCACTAAGTACTTCACAAACTCCACAAGCATCACCATCCTATGTTATTCCTCCAGGTGCTGAAGAACCAGATCATGATATGGAAGTTGAACACATGGAAAATAATCCCTAATTTGGTATTCTAATTCCAGATTCAAGTTTTGAATAATCCTCTTCCAATTTGTTATTCCACATAAGCTTGTGCAACTTCAGACCATTCAACCACCTGAACACACAATTATAGTAAATGAACCCAAAGATCCATCCTAGATTGAATAATGTAATAGTGACGATCCCTTCTAGACCCTTCTCCACTCGACATCATCTCAAAAAAAGAAGCCTTCTGTTTTGTTAGCGTTTAGATGCTTTACCTTTCTTCCGTTGAACCAAGAGTTATAAAGAAGCATTGACAGAAATCTTGTTGGAATATGAAGCCATGCAAGAAACTCAATGGTTCATGACTCTTGACAAGTTTACGGAACTTGTACATCGACCGGTATCGGATCGTGTTATGATTATCACCTTGAAGTGGATATACAAGGTTAAACTAGACGAACTGAGAGGTGTGTTGAAAAACAAGGCTCGATTGGTATTAAGGGGATATCGTCATAAAGAAGGCATAGACTTTGTAGAATCTTTTGCTTCAGCTGCACGACTCAAAGCCATCCATATCTTTCTTGCATTTATTGCTCACATGAACATGGTAGTCTATCAAATGGATGTAAAAACTGCGTTCTTGAATGACATATTATGTAAGGAGATTTATGTCAGTCAACCGGACGGGTTTGTAGATCCATAGACTCCCAACCATGTGTACAAGCTTAAAAGGGCTATTTACAGGTTAAAGCAGGCACCAAGGGCTTGGTATGATTTGCTCTCATCGTTTCTACTCTCCCAGAAGTTCTCCAAAGGAACCGTTGATCCTACATTGTTCATCAGGAGAGAAGGCAAATACAACTTACTAGTACAAATCTATGTAGATGATATTATATTTGCCTCTACTAAACCTGATCTTTGTGAAAAAAATTCTGAAATAATGTGTTCAAAATTTAAGATGTCAATGATGGGCAAAATATTGTTCTTTCTAGGACTTCAGATTTCTCAAAGTCTCAGAGGCATCTTTCTTAACCAATCTAAATATGCTCTTAAGATAATTAAAAAAAATATGGTATGGAAACCAATGACCTAATGGATACTCCCATGGTGGAGAAATCCAAACTGGATCCAGATCCACAAGGGAAAGAAGTTGATCCCACAAGTTATCGTAGAATGATTGGCTCCCTTATGTATCAAACTACCAGTAGACCAGACCTTCAATTTGTTGTATGCATGTGTGCCCGGTATCAGGCAAAGCCTACCAAAAAGCACTTACATGCAGTTAAGCGAATCTTTCGATACCTAAAAGGAACCATTAATATAGGACTGTGGTATTCAAAGGATTCATGTATTGCACTAACAGCTTTTGCAGACGCTGATCATGCTGGTTGCCAATATACTAGAAGAAGTACATCTGGAAGTATGCAGTTATTAGGTGATAGATTGGTGAGTTGGTCGTTAAAGAAATATAAGAGCACCGCCATATCCAGTACAGAAGCTAAATACATTGCCTTGTCAGGATGTTGTGCTCAAATACTTTGGATGAGATCATAATTAACTGACTATGGCCTTGGGTTCAACAAGATACCTCTGTACTGCGATAACAAAAGTACCATTGCTTTATGTTGCAACAACGTTCAACATTCCCGATCCAATCATATTGACATCAGATACCACTTCATCAAAGAGCAAGTGGAAAATGGGATGGTTGAACTGTATTTCGTCAGAATGGAATATCGCTGGCAAATATCTTTACCAAGGCATTAGGACGAGAATGACTTGACTTTCTTATTAACAAGCTTGGAATGAGAAGTATGTCTCGTGAAACGCTGAAAAGTCTGGCAGACGAAGAGGACGAGTAACGATGGTAACTCGTTTTGTATCCTATGTATTATATGTAAATAAAGAAAACCAGAAAAACCCAAAAAGATTTTCATTTTTTAAAAAGAAAATAGAAAAATATAAAATCCATAAAAAGAAAAAAGAAAATTAAAAAAAATCATAAAATACAAAAATATGTTTTTTCATGACATGTCTTATAAAAATCGATAACATTTACGACCTTAGAAATGTCATTCAATAATGATACGAGGCTGTAATTGAAGTTCGATCAGAAGTTCAAATTGTCTTCAAAACATGTCATATGGCTTGCTATTATTTCATATAGCAAGGTCTTCAACTTAAAGGCAAGTATTTCGCCAAAAAGAAAACTTGACCTCACAACAGGAAATTCATTTTTCTCGGGTATGAATTACTTGATATTCATACAAAGGCTTGTGTTTACTTTGCAACACACCCCATGCTTCCTTATCAAATAAGTGTACGTGTCAGTGCATTTATTTATGTCAAACGAGAGAAATCTTGTTTTTAAAGGTGTTGTATTTCAAAAATAATTAATCATATCAGTTTCTCATCAGAAAATATTTTAAAAGAATTTTCTATCACTCAAACAATGTCTGCAGCTCTTAAAATAGAAAATAGGACATTATTTGAGGGGGAGAAGTTTCAAATTCTTTCAAAAGTCATCTCGAAATAAAAGGAAAAGTTTTTAACAATAACGGATCATCAATTAAAGGGGAGTTAATGTATTTGTAACTCAATTTGTCTTAAGATGTTATTGGTTTTAACTTTTAGGGACTAAATTTTTAGGCAAAAAACTAGGAATAAGTTTCTATGTTTGCATCTTTAGGGGCTAAATAAGTCAATTCTATTAGATATTCACAAGTGTAAAATGAAAATAGAAAGACTTATAAACATCAAGGACCATATTTGCCAACTTGTGGAAATTCAACTGGTTATACTCCCTTGGTCAACACAATTAGCACGCACACACTTATTTAAAAAAAACCAAACACATCTAAACTCTCCCTCGTCACATTTCGCTCCATTCAAAGTCAAAAATCAAAATGCATTTTCAAGGTTTAAGGTACACTATTACTTGTTCATAATCCCTTTCTCATCACTTGGGTAAAAAGAATTAGTCTAAAACTCGATTTAGGGTTCATATGAATTAAAGTTGAGATTTTGTCAAATTAAGTAAGGGTTTTACTCATTAGGGTGCGTCTAAGCGTTATGTAAAATAGTTTTTGATATCATTAACACATACGTGACTTATGTTGATTTTCATTTATATGAATGATGCGAAACATGTGTCTGTGGTTGACGTGGTGTGGGTTTGAATTTAGTAGCATCATATAAGCCTTCTTGTGCTATTAGAATACGTTCTTGCTTCTTATAATCTCTTTTACTTAGAAAAGTTAGTTTTTATACGCGTTAGTACTAAAATGGGTATAAGATTGCTGTATGAAAGTCTTTGTGTGTTTGTGATCTGTTTAATGTCCCTTAAGTCATGTTATTTGCCTCCTCAATGTTCCTCATTCTGTTTTGAACTCATGGTCTTCTTTGATTGTACTCGAATTGTTTCTAATCATGCTTAAAAGTTGATAAAATCTTGTGGCTATGATTTCTGTGAAGTTCATGATTGATTTGTGATATATGCAAGAAATTCTTAAAGGTTTTTCATTGGTAGAATCTAAGTTAGAATTCTTTGAAGCATGTGAAATATGTTGTGTATATTCTGAGCGAAACATGTATTGCATGGTCTGTGCGAAATATGTTTGTGCCAAATCTATGTGAAACATGTTAGGTTTTGTGCAAAATATGTTTGTGTTTGTCTGTGCAAAACATGTTCATCATAATTCGTGTAAAATATGTATGATATGCAAAACATGACAGGGTACAAAAACCAAGCAAAATATGACATTTTATGAAAAGAAACTATGCCCAAATTTTTCTAAAATTTGTGTAAATCTTGTTTATTATGTCTTATTACATCTGTGTTACAATTAAATGTGTATTATTTACCCTATATTTGAATGTATGTCCTAAGTTCTCTTGGACTTGTCTTATTGACTTTGACTATTGACCTTAGTTGACTGTATTCTTAGACTGTATTAATACGGACATGTTTGCATGAAACCTAATCATAACATATTCCTAAATCTATCAAATCATCAAGGATAACCAAATTAGTCAGTAGAATATATTTGTTGTGTATATAAACTATATTGGGTATTTCTTAAGCAAAATCATAAATCCACAAGAAACTCAACAAGTGATTGCTCTTGATGAAAAATGGGTTTCATCTACTGAAAGGGTCAAGATAAGCCCTACCAATATGAGACTAGAAAACACTGTGCATCAGAAGGAAGAAACATTTCAAGTCATCATTGATGTGATCAAGAACTCCACGTGCTTTAAGGCATTCACTATCTTTGCAGAAGTCCCTAAAATATTTATGCAGCAGTTCTGGTACACTATCAAGAAGGTCAAAGACAAGATGTTCTATATATCCGAAAACATCCAAGTCCGACATGGTATACGTTCATTCCCAGTGATAGCTAATCACTCGAACGGGAATTGTCAATCCCAAATAGATCTATCTATAACATTCGCGCTTACAGTCCAGTAATTGACAGTTCATGATAAAGGGCTCAGTGGGTTATCGCTACTTAAGCAAACACGTAATCATAGTATAAAAATTTAACACTTGCGTCCAATTTGTAAAACAAAGCATGTTCTCACTCCCAAGGATGTTAAAAATAAAAAATAAAAAATCCTATTAAATAATTGTAAAAACATTGGCCTAGAACTCACCTTAGCAGTTAGTTCTCTGAATGATAATAAATATCCAAGTAAGCAATGAATCACACCATCAAGTACCTAAGTAAATACGGTCAAGTCTTAGTCTACACATTTAAGCTAAGACTCATTGTATACACTAAATTCCATTTCAAAGTTTATATAAACTGTTATATCACTTGTACGTGTAGCACATGATTATTGTATTTAAATTTCATGGTTCGCGAGAAACGTGAAATCGATTATTTAATAAAAATTATACTTTATTTATTAAATGTTAATTTAGAGCCCGTTAAATAATCTGAATATTTATATTCGATTGTCTCCGTTAAACTTTATTTAATCCCTCCCCGTATTCATAAAATACTTTCAAGTAATTTATATTTTACACTTGTTAAAACCCTATGATTTTGTAAATATAAATATTTACACTTCAAACCTTCTAGTTTCAATAATGACATAACTAGTCCCTTAACTTTTGAAATTTACAACTTAGGTCCTTATGGTTTTAAATTAGTTCCTAACGTTTCAGAATGTACAGAAACGGTCCCTGGAGTTATTAAATTCGAAATTGGCAATTTTTGTCCCTATACTTGTAAAATTTGCATTTTAATTCTAATTAAGTTTCAACAAGTGACAAAATGACTTTTTTTGTTTAATTAAGCTGCGAAAATCAATTGGCTTATAAATAAGCTCCATTCGAGCTTATTTAGGCTTAATGGGCCGGTTTTAGGGCCCAAAAGGTCCAAATGAGTTTTAATGATCCAAACTAGTTTTAATAGGTTCAAACACATTTAATAAGTCTAATTAATTCTAATAAGCTGTCAATAAGCTCAACGAGCTTATCTTGGCTTATTTTGAGCTTATTGGGCCCGAAAGCCCAATAGCTTACTCGACAAACACCCTTAAAAGGTTTATGGCTTTGCTAGCTCAATTTTTCCAATTTGTATTTAACCCAAACAACTGTTTTTTAATTCTTGCTTATTTCAAAAAAGCTAATAAGCACTCTTATTGGGATCAGCGTGGGCCTGTTAAGGCCCGATAAGGGTTTTACAGGTGTTCGTTGGGTCCATTTGGGTCCATTAAGTGTAATTAAGTCTATTAAGCTTATTGAATGCAGCCCAAGCTTATTGTGAGCTTATTTGCTTATTTTGTGCTTATTGGGCCCGTGAGCCCAATAATTTAAACCCGAATGTTAAAAAAAGTCCACCAAGCATTACTAGCTTATTTTCTAGGCTTGGCAAGCTTATTAGGGTCTGTTTTGAGTCAGCTTATCTAATAAGCACTTAAGCGTTTGTAAATGAGTTGTTAGGCCCATTAAGGTTCGTATTGGTTTGTTTCAGGTACACTGGCCCATTAGGGTCCATTTAGTCACTTCCTTTGGTTCATTAAGCCCTTTTTAGCTTAATGTAGTTCGCTCGATAAGCGTTTCAAGCTTAAGGTGAGCTAATGGCTCGAGTGACCTCGTTAATGGGCTGTAAGCCATTTGAAAGGTTCGAGGGCCTAATCTTTTTGAAATTAATGTTTTGGGTCCAATAAGCTTCTTATTAGTTCTAGTGTTTTTGTTAAGCCCTTGATTCCTTGTTAAGCACCCAAATCTCATTATAATCCAAGGCCATAAGCCATGCTTAACCCTTGGTGGGCTACGAGGCCCAACAGTGGACATATACGTCCATTGTGGGTGCATGTGGTTTGTGTTTGTGGTGATTAACCCTAAGCCGAAACGCTTTGAGCTTGTTTAACCCACTTGTGGCTTGTGTTTAGTGCATGCATACGTTCTACTAGATAATGTACCCTTTCTCGAGCTAAGCCATCAAGTTTACATAAAAAGTTTACGTATAACTTTCATGAAATTCATTTGTAAGTCTTAGTGTTCACGTAGTATAGGTTTCTTCATATTTTAACACCACACAAGGTTTCTTGTACCCATAATATATGCGTGAAACATGTATGCTTTGTAGTTACTTTGTCTAAGCTCTCGTTTGGCGTAACCTTTACATGTTAACGTGACATTATAACTAGTAAACAAAGTGACCAATATAATACGAGTGGTGTAGTGACTTATAAGAGTCCTAGTCTCCTTGATGGTGAGTTTAGATGTAAACCCGACTCGCATACACCCAAACATGTATAATCTTAAGCTTTAAAGCTTGGTATACCTGATCCTTAGCTCGTGTACACTTCTTAACACCCTTGTATGCTAACTTAAGTGCACTTTGTGTCTTTAGAATGAAATGTGGGTCGTGTATGGGTTCGGTTTGATGTAAGCCGAATAAGATAGGGAGAAAAGAAGAAGTTTATCTTAGTGAGAGAGTTTTGAGAGTTTAGAAATGTATTAAGGTGAGTTGTGAGTGTGTATTTATAGGCAATAAGCTTAGTTACATCTTCTAGTCCACAAACAAAACCAAACCGTGCCCTAACCTTGTGGTTTAGTGGTTTCTAGTTAGTCACACATTGTTTCTTGCTAAACCACCTAAGTACAAGCTTTAATTAGTTAGTTGATGTACAAGATTTACTTAGCTAGTGAAATCTTTAGGTTTTGTGGGTTGGGGCTTGGTTAACCGCGGCATAAGAAGGCAAGAACAAAAGAAATGGTTATTAACCTTTGGTTAATAATCTAGTGGGAGACACAAGGACACTTCCTTAATTATCCTTGAATTGTACAAGATTGCTTAAGATTTTAGATCATGGTTTGTGTGTTTTCTTAATTTGCCGTGCCTAGGAGGATCAAGGAAACAAAAGGATTATTATCCAATGGTTAACAAGCTAGTAGGAGACCATTAGGACTAGCATTTATGAGGATTAGAATGTACATGTACTTGTGAAGATCATTAGAGGATTTCTTAAGGATTTCCTAGTATGTATATTATATTTACCACGGACCCTATGGGCATTTGACACAAAAATTAAGACGTTAATTTTTGTGGATTTTGTTATTTTTTTTAAGGTTATAAAGTGGGTATATTTTGAGTCTAGGTATGTTTCGTGTGCGTCCAAATGTATTTATCGCGAAACGTAACTCTTTTACGTGACCAATAAAAATAAAATACGCAAAGTACATAATTATCTTCCTAGTAATTATATATTACTTGATGGATGTAAACCTTAATTTATTTGATGATCGTTTACATTAAATGGTTATTTCTAGTCTACGCGATTTAGCTCAAAAGTAAAATTAAAAGTAAACGCGTATCGGACTAAAATAAATAGTGACTAATAATAAATGTCGTACAATGACATGAAAATGAGAAATGTCACATGTCTTACTTTGTAAAATCCTGCGAAATAAACTTGTATTTTCTCGGTTTTAGTGAAGATTTGTAAAATCTCGTGGAACAATAATCTTAATCACCTTCAACAACAACTCTTTAACACAATCCTCCTTTATCACTGTTCGATCCAGTTCTTATCTTTCTACAATCACTTCAAGATGTCTACCTTAGCTGAATTTATGATTGTTGCCGGTGCTGACAACCGTCCACCTACGCTTTATAAACCACAATATGAGTCTTGGAAATTTCGTATGGAACTCTACATTCAAGGTCAGGATAATGGACGGATAATACTTAACTCAGTTGAAAACGGTCCCTTTGTCTAGCCTACTATTGCACTAGAGAATGGCATTGTTAGACCCAAGACTTATGAAGAATTATCAGACAAAGAAAAGCTTCAAGCTGATTGTGATCTCAAGGCTACCAACATTGTTCTTCAAGGTCTTCCACCGGATTTCTATGCTCTCGTTAATCATCACAAAATTGCCAAAGACATATGGGATAGAGTTAAGTTGCTCATGCAAGGCACATCATTATCAAAGCAAGAACGTGAGTGTAAGCTGTATAACGAGTTTGATAAGTTCTCGTACGTGAAAGGTGAAACACTGCATTAGTATTACTTATGGTTTGCTCAACTTATCAATGACATGAACATCATTCAAATGAACATGCAACCAGTTCAAGTGAATACTAAGTTTCTGAATAGCCTTCTACCAGAGTGGGGTAAATTTGTTACTGATGTTAAGTTAGCTAGAGATTTGCATACGTCAAACTATGATCTACTCTATGATTATCTTGAACAACATGAGGTGCATGCTAATGAAACTCTCTTAATGCGTAAAAGATTTCCAGATCCACTTGCCTTAGTTGCCAACTATCATCAACAACCATCCCACTTCAACAAATATCATTCTCAGTACACCACTCCTCGGTATCCACAATAGTTTTCACCTCCTACTCAACTTGTGTACTCTTCACTGCCACAATCAAACCCTTATGAAACACCTCATCATCCATAACAATACCCAACTACATATTCAACTAACCTTAGCCACACTCAACCCTCTGTTACTCAAAATGTATATCCACCTCTGAAAATTCTACAACAACCTCAAGCTGAGTTTCCTTAAATAGACTCAAGTCTTGCTGTTCCACCATTCCTTCCTAGTGATGACCTAATTGCTTGTATGAACAAAGCAATGGCATTCTTGTCAGCTGTGTTTACACCACGTTATCCATCAACCAATAATTAACTCAGATCTTCTTCCAATATGAGGAATCAAGCCACTGTTCAAGATGGTAGAATCACCGTTCAGCAAGTTCAAGGAAGACAAGGTTAGAATGTTGTCAGTTTATGTTCACAAGGGAATGTTTTAGGTTCAAGGGGAAATACATCAGGTCAAGCAAAGGTTATCAAGTGTTATAATTGTCAAGGTGAAGGGCATATGGATAGAGAGTGTACTCATCCAAAGAGAAGAAGGGATGCAACATGGTTTAAGGAAAAAGGTCTTGCTTATTCAAGCACAGTCTAGGGGTAAAGAATTCGATGAGGAGTAGTTAGCGTTTCTCGCAGATCCTAGAGTTGCAGATGGTCAAGTTGCTCAGACAATCACACACAATGTAGCTCTCCAGACTGATGATCTAGATGCTTATGATTCCGACTGTGATGATATTTGTTTAGCCAAAGCGGTTCTTATGGCCAATCTCTTAAGTTGTGATTCAGATGTTCTTTATGAGGTACCACATTTTGACACTTCTCAAAATGATATGATGAATTAAAGTGTGCATGAGTTTTAGTATTCCGAACTATCACCTATTGTTGATTATCCAAATGATGAGATAACAAGTGATAGTAATATCATTCCCTATTTTCAATATCTGGAAGAAACACAACAGGCGATTGTTCAAAATACTAATACCTCTGCACAACAAAATTCCATGATATTATCTATGTTTGAACAAATATCTAATCGTGCAACTAATTAGGATAAGGCTAATAATGAAAGTAAGATTGTTAATGAATCCTTAACCGTTGAGCTTGAAAGATATAAGGAACGAGTCAAAATTATTGAACAAAGATTTAATGTTGATTTAAGTAGTCATGAAAAGTTTATTTATTCACAAATGGATGACATGATTCGAATGAAGAATACAAAGTTTGCTGCAATTAAAACGGAGATTGATACACTTAAACAGATTCTTTCTAAACATGTCAAAGAAAAAGAATCCTTATTAACAACCCTTAATGGTTTTAAAATGGAATTCAAAGAACGAGAATCTAAATCTATTGACAAAGAGATTGTTTTGGAAAACAAAATTAAAGAATTAGAAAACATTGTCAGTAAGTTGTATCAATCTACGCAAGCTATGCACATGTTAACAAAGCAACAAGTTTTTATGATATCACACATAAACAAGCTCTTGGATATCAAAATCCCTTTTATCTGAAACGTGCTCAGCGGATTAAGCCAATCTTGTATGATGGTAATGTGCTATCTAATACACATGATGTTCTTTAGGTGGTTGATAAAGAAGAGACTTTGATTTTAGCTGAAGAGAGTCAATTAAAAATGGTTGAAAAATAAAATGATCCGATCATGAAGAAAGAGAAAATTAATATTACTCCGGTTAATTATTTTGAGTTAAATAAATTAGCTGAGATTTTGGAAAACGTTTTGTTCCACAATAAGAACTGTCTACAGAGCTAATGTTTTGGTTACAAAGTTCTAACAAGAACTCTGAAGAACCTAGTACTTCAAATACACCTGTCAAAATTGACGTTCCAAATAAACTTCCAAAAGTAAGTTTGGTAAACAAAAGTCTTAAAAAACTTAGATTTCATCTTGCTAGTTTTGACAAAGTGGTAAAAGTAAGAACCACACCTGATGCTATCATTAAGGGGTCGTGGGACTTTGAACATACCAAAAAGGTTTTTCTAACTGAAATAATTCCATGGTTAAACAAGTTAAAAGAATTTTTTCAAGAGTTTGATAAAGGTCTTCTTGATGAAATCACTGAAGTACAAACTGTTTTCACCCAAACGAAAGTAGCTGTGAAACAATGCTCTGTCGACAGGAAATGTTGTGAAATTCAACATAAACAATTTTTGATTGAAAATGATCGACTCTTGGACAAAATCATATCTCAAGAAATTGTGAATATTGTGTTGAATTCTTCTGTTATCATTTGTGATTCTGAGAAAAAGAATGAGAATTTTGTGGATACATGCAATAAGTGTCTGGAACTTGAAGCTGAGCTTGTTAAAAAGAATGATGTCTATATTGAACTTTCGAAATGGTTTTCAAACCTCAAACAACATTGCATTTCTCTTGAAGTTTCCAAGCAACTAAATAAAGAAATTTTTCAAAAAGACAAATTAAGTGATAGTCAAAATAATCCTGAAATTCAAGAATATTTTGAACAAAATGATTTAAAAGCTTAGTTACAAGCAAAGGACACTGTCATCAGCAAATTAAAGGAAACAATTCATTCGTTGAGAGAAAATGTAAATCATGCTAAAGTGAAAAAGGACATAGATAAGATTGAAACAATAAACATTGAATTGGAGCATAGTGTGGAAAAATTACAGTCTATAAATGAGAAGTTACACAAAGAAAGAGAGCATTTGAAAAAGACTTACAAAGAACTTTATGATTCAATTAAACCGTCACGTGTTCATACAAAAGAACAATGTGATTCTTTAATTGTTAATCTAAATTCTAAGTCAATAGAAAATGCAGATTTAAAAACTCAAATTCAAGAAAAGGTTTTTGCTAATGCATCATTAAAAAATGAATTAAGGAAGCTTAAAGGAAAGAATGTGATTGATACTGGTGTTTCAAAACATTATGCCACTACTATTGCTCCAGGAATGTTCAAGCTTAATTTAGAACCATTAGCTCCAAAAGTCTTGAAAAATAAGGATGCACATCTAGAATATATTAAGCACTCTAGGGAACATACGGACATTCTTCGGGAAATTGTCGAAAGCATTAGAGAATTAAGCCCTCTAGATAGTAAATTAGACTCGGCCTGTAAGTATCTTCAAAGAATTCAAAAAGTGTTAGTCTGTATTAGAGATACATGCCCTTGTCTAACAAGACCTAGTGAGAAATTAGTTGCTGTTACACCAAAGAACAAGGACAAAAAAGTTAGATTTGCTGACCCTGTCACATCCTCAAGCAACACTTAGAAACAGGTTGATTCCCACAAATCAAAAGACTCTAACCAACCTTTGTTGCATTTTACAGGAGTAATCGGTTCTACTGGTTCTAGCGGATCAAAGCCTACAGGCAATACAAAGAACAATAGGATCTCGCAATCATCAAGTAGCAAAAAGACCAATAAAGTAGAAGACCAATCTAGGAGCGTTAAATCTAGGAAGAATAAAAAGAACCGTGTTGCCAAAACTGAATGTAATGCTTATGTCATGCAATCTGTGTTAAATGTGAATTCTAAATATATTTGTGCTATCTATAATGAATGCTTGTTTGATGCAAATCATGATAAATGTGTTCTTGATTATGTTTATGATGTGAATGTGTTGTCTAAATCTACACCTGCTAAGTGTAAAAATAAGAAGCATATATGGAAACCTACGGGTAAAGTGTACACTGAAATTGGTTATAAATGGAAACCTACAAAACATACTTTCACTATAGTCAAAAATAAGTGCCCTTTAACTAGGTTCACCTCCACTAAAGTAGTGCCCCTTAAGAAAACAACTACCAAATCAGTAGTTACACCAACTCAAGGAATTATGGCTTACAGTAGGGGACCCAAAGCAACAAAATCTGTAGGTTCAAGTAGCAAATCAAAGATTATAGAATCTAGGATTTCTAACCAATCGGAACCCACTCATACCGGGGAATCTACTATTTCTAATGTTGCATCTTCTTCTCTTATCGATTGCAGGTTGTCTAAATTGTTCTGTGGTATTTGGACTCTGGATGCTCCAAGCATATGACCAGAAACCGCTCTCAGCTCACCAATTTTGTTAATAAATTTCTTGGTATAGTCAAGTTTGGTAACGATCAGATTGCTAAGATAATGGGTTACAGTGACTATCAGATCGGGAATGTTACCATTTCCAGGGTTTATACGTTGAGGGACTTGGACACAAACTTTTCTCTGTTAGTCAATTATGTGACTCAGATCTTGAAGTAGCTTTTCGTAAACATACATGTTTTGTTCGCAGTCTTGAAGGTTTTGACCTACTCACGGGATCTCGGGGAACTAATTTGTATACATTGTCCATTGGCGATATGATGAAGTCTTCTCTAATTAGTCTTTTGTCAAAGGCTTCTAAGACTAATTCTTGGTTATGGCACCGACGTTTGTCCCATTTGAACTTTGGTACCATTAATCAATTGGCTAAACAAGGTGTTAGAGGTCTCCCTACACTAAAATTTGAAAAAGATCACTTGTGTTCTGCATGTTCGTTGGGAAAAATCAAGAAACAATCTCATAACCCAAAATCTGAAGACACCAACCAAGAAAAACTTTATCTTCTGCACATGGATCTTTATAGGCCGATGCGTGTCGAAAGTATTAATGGGAAGAAATATATTCTAGTAATTATTGATGATTATTCTCAGTTTACATGGGTGAAGTTCTTAAGATCGAAAGATGAAGCTCCAGAGTTCATCATCAAGTTTCTGAAAATGATACAAGTTCGTTCAAATGCAATTGTCAGGAGTATTCACACAGATAATGGTACAGAATTTGTCAATCAAACTCTGCAAAACTATTATGAAGAGGTAGGCATCTCTCATGAAACATCTGTGGCGTGTACTCCACAACAGAACGACGTTGTCGAAAGACAAAACCACACTTTAGTAGAGGCTGCTCGCACCAAGTTGATTTATGCTAAAGCTCCATTATTTCTATGGGCAAAACCAGTTGCCACAGCTTGTTACACCCAGAACCATTCCCTAATACGCCTTCGTCATGAAAAAACACCATATGAGCTACTGCATGATAGATGACAAGATCTTTCCTATCTTTACGTATTTGAAGCACTTTGTTATCCAACTAATGACAGTGAGGATTTGGGCAAACTGAAAGCTAAAGCTGATGTTGGTATTTTCATTGGATATGCTCTCGCAAAGAAGGCTTACCGGATTTACAACCAACATACCAGACGAATTATGGAAACTATTCATGTAGACTTTAATGAGCTGACAGCGATGTCTTTTAAACAAAGCAGTTTAGGACCCGCACTTCATGAAATGACTCTTGGAACACCTAGTTCAGGACTTGTGCCACAACCTCCTTCTTCAACACCTTTTGTCCCACCAACAAGAGATGACAAGGATATACTGCTTCAACCGTTGTTTGATGAATACTTTTGTCCTCCACCATGTGTTGATCATCCAGTTCCTAAAGTTTTTGCTCTAGTTTCTGCTGTTTCAACCGGTTCACCTTCCTCAACATCAGTTGATCAAGATGCACCCTCACTAAGTACTTCACAAACTCCACAAGCATCACCATCCTATGTTATTCCTCCAGGTGCTAAAGAAGCAGACCATGATATGGAAGTTGTACACATGGAAAATAATCCCTAATTTGGTATTCTAATTCCAGATTCAAGTTTTGAAGAATCCTCTTCTCAGTTGTTATTCCAAATAATGTGCACTCAGTCATTCAACCACCTGAACACATTAGTAAATGAACCAAAGATCATCCGATTGATATTGTAATTGACGATCCTTCTAGACCCGTCTCCACTCGACATCAACTACAAAATGAAGCCTTGTTTTGTTATTTCGATGCTTTCCTTTCTTCTGTTGAACCCAAGAGTTATAAAGAAGCATTGATGGAATCTTGCTGGATTGAAGCCATGCAAGAACTCAATGAGTTTGAACATCTTGAAGTTTGGGAGCTTGTACCTCGACCGGGTCGTGTTATGATTATAACCTTGAAGTGGATATACAAGGTGAAATTAGACGAACTGTGATGTGTGTTGAAAAACAAGGCTAGGTTGGTAGCGAGGGGATATCGTCAGGAAGAAGGAATAGACTTTGAAGAATCTTTTTATCCAGCTACACGACTCGAAGCCATCCGTATCTTTCTTGCATTTACTGCTCACATGAACATGGTCGTCTATCAAATGGATGTAAAGACTGCATTTATAACACCCTGTGTTTTCAAGTCATTGACGACGTCGATAAATCTACTATTTATTTTTAGTGTCGTACGCGTTTGCTTCAATTCTTACAAGATTAGCACCGAATTGTTGTAGACAGACAATGCAAAATTCAACTAGACAATAGAGCCTTTCGACCTACTTCTATTACAATGACAAATCAAAAGATAAATAATAATCCAAGTAAAACAATATCGAATCCATAAGCACTCATATTCACAAGTTATACAAATATCATCAAAGTAACTATACATAATCATATCATAACCAACATAACAAACATAAATAAACTCAGCAACATATCAATATTATTAGTAAAGAAATGTACCAAATCCGTTTATGCTAGTAATTCGACTATAAAGTACCAAAACCAATATTCCAACCAAAACAATCTCTAATCTAACAACCCAAGTATCCATGATCAACCAACAACCTATGCTACTGAATCAACCCGAGGATATATCACGTCTCTTCAGGGAATCCGCAACGTGTCACTAAATGGAGTGTTTGAACAAGGTTTATGGTGGTGACTCTGAAGGATTTGATGTGAATCCTTCGAATGATGAGTTTAGGTTATGTAATAGTGATGAATGGAGGTCTATAAATGGTGGTGGACCTCTAGGAATTTGTGGCTATGGTGGTGGTGGTGATATGGTGATACGCGATGGATTAAAGGGGTGTTTGGATCATCGGATCCTAAGATCCTCACCAATCCTTCCTCCTCTCCAATGATCTCTATGATAGTGTGTGTTGGTGTGTGAAGATATGAAATTCCATGGAGTTTTAGAGGGGGGTGTGTTTATAGTGTAAACTTTGCTTGGGGCCCTAGCAAGGGTGGTATTTGGACGTTTTGAGCAAATTCACGTTTTTAAATGCTACGTGACTGAAAGTTCGAGTAGCACATTTGTTTTATTTGTGCAGCGCACTTGGGGTGTTAATGCGGTCAAATTCATTATTGAAGAAAAGTGCGCCGCACATTTTGTAAAACCGCCGCACTTTGGGGCACTTTCAGCTCTTGGACAAAAAATCAAAGTTGTAGATAATTGAATTCTCTTCGCGTGGCCACCAAAATTGCGTCAAACGGAGTTCGTATGCTCAAGTTATGGCCAAAACAGTGGACAGGTGTCGGAAGATCTTTATCTTCAGTTTACTTCTTCATTTAAGCTTCAATTCTTCGTGTTTTCTTCCGTTTTCTTCCACGACACGTACTTAGAACCTACAATAGCAAATATATTCTATTCTATACCAAAAGTTCTTATATTTAACCAATAAATATACATAAAAGCACAGATAACACATATAAAAACATGTATAATTTGAGCGCTATCAAATCCCCCACACTTAAAACTTTGCTTGCCCTCAAGCAAATCTAAGAAATTTTTTTTTATAAACAAGGTTCCTAAATGACAAGACAAGAATTTTTTTTTAATTTTTGATAGTTTTTATTTTAAATTTAAAAAAATTTATTGGGTGTGAAAATTTTCGAAAATATTTTTGGTTTTTGTAATAAATAAGTGCAAAAGGCGCAAGCACCCCGCCACACTTAAGGGTTTGCTTGTCCTCAAGCAAAATAAGGAAAAGATATAAGCTTTACAAAACAAAACTAGAATTATGAATAATATTTTTGGATTTTTTATATGTGAAAACAGAGATGTGTGACAATACCCAACTATCTTCAAGCTGAAATAACATGACTAAGCACCTCACAAATAAGAATAGATAAATGTCACTCAAACACTCATATGTGATGTAACAGAGGGTAAAAGGGAAATCACACTCAATTGCTCAGACATGATCCATTTCATACCATAGGCTTGTACAAGAAACAAAAACTGCACCGACATGACGTAAGCACCGGGTATAATTATCAAAAGAGGACTTTTATTCGGGTTGTAATGTACAGGCTTCGGGGTTATAAGGGTGGGCATAAGGCATGGGAAATATATACTGGAAATGGTTTTATAATATACATGTCGACAAGTCCAAGAAACCCATGTTGCTAGTTACGACAATCCACAAACTTGCGAGGTATCGAACAACTCAACCTCACTCGATCATAATCTGCCCGGCAAAAATATAATATATCAATATGTCACAAGTGCCAACAACAATCCAGCTCTTATTCATCAATTTTTTTTCTCTCACTTTTTTCTTCTTTTCTTTTTTTTGATTTTTTATCACCCTACTTTTTTTTTACATAACTAACAATTCCCCCACACTTGAGATAAACATACACCACGAAAAGTACGAAACATGAAGCGACGCCTCTCCATCTCCGTCAAAATGGCACAAAACTCTTAACAAAGTGCGAATAAACTATTTAGCAAAAATCAACCAATCATACCAAGCAATCAGCAACCAACCATAGGGACTTTCGACGAGGGTAAGGCAGTGCTAAAGGTTATATATTATTTTGAAAAATTTATTTATTGTATTTTTAATGGATGTGACAAAATGAATAAAATGTCTAGTCGGGTTAAACTAGGGGTATCTATCACGTAAAGATAAGTCAATACATAAGGGTTTATTTAGATGGATAGTTAATCAGTGTAATTAAGCTAAAAGAATAATATGTTAAATGGAATGGCTATTTGGTTTAATCCTAAGTTTGCCTCTTTATCATTTAAAAATACCTATATCACGCGAACGTGATCTCACTACGGTCTCGTAATGATTGTCAAGCACAAGTTCTAGAATCAATAAATCACTGGCACACTCATACAATTTTTAAACCGATACCAATGCTCCAGAAAAGGCGACAAACTAAAAATACACAGCCGTAACGAAGGATGAGACACTTGCAATTGCATTCAAACCTTAACTCGAGAAAGCTAAAGGTAAAAATTATCTTAGGTATCGAAGATGGATAACGAACTCCATAAGATCTAAACCTTACATTTTTTGGTGATTGGTATAAATTCGCAAGTAATGTCATCGATCCCGAGTCGGATCAACTCTATCAATCGGGACACATCTATGGTTTCAAAAACTCTTTTTTTTCCAACTATGGTTATATGCTACATATCGTAACCTAAGTGGCAAAATGAATTAAAAAATGATAAATAGATTTTTAAGAACTAACCGAGGGCAAAAGTTTAAACTTTTAATATTTAGTCTAATTTTTTAATTCATTTCCCCCCCACACTTAAGTTGAGCATTATGCGTAATCAGAAAACAACTTAAAAGTAGGATAGTGGGAGAAATAAATATAAGAGAAATGAAACTTTACGAGTCTCATACGTACTTTGTTGAATATGGCGTGAAACAGAATGCCAAGCATGTGTATTCTACCACATGTAATATACTGATCCAAATATATCACATCCCTAAGTGATAAGCATCACCACCAATCCAAGCTCTGCTTGTTTTATTAATCTGCAAAATAAACAAAAAAGTAGGGTAAGAAAATCAAAAATCGTAAATTACTAAATCGTACTTTCGTAGGCAACACGATTGCATTTAGCGTACGCAACAAGCCTTTAAACCCCTCGGTTCCTCGAGTGGACGAGTTATAGTCTCGTGATGGTTTCCAGCAAACACACCCACAAAGTTCAAAACATTTTTATATATTTTTTTAATTAAATTTTTATTTATAAACAATTTACTAAAACAACAGCACACATAAAATTTTATGGATTTTTAGTTTTTTTTATGAGTTTTGGTTTAAAGACAAATACATATCAAGTACATAATTATTATTCAGTTACAAAACTATAACTACTCCTACAAGAAATCACACATATAGATTAAATAATTTTTAGATTTTTATTTAGTTATTATTTAAGCAACAAACCTAAACACACAAAAATTATATTACGAAAAAGAAATTTTTTATTGTTTATTATATTATAATTTTTCTAAATTTTTTACTTTTTTATACACTTTATTAGTTAACAACATATATAAAACATAACACATAACACAGACAAACACAAACAAACAGATTAAAAAGAAACAAATTTTTTTACGTTTTATAATTTTTTAACTTTGTTATATATAAATAAATATAAATGCAAACAAAACACACCCAAACAAGCAAACGAACTAAAAAATGCAACACACTAAGTAAACAAACAAGAATGTATACTGATATGAATTTTAAAACACCATATATGATAAATATACGAAAAATAAAAAATATATTTTTTTCAGACCCAGAAAGTGCGGCGCACAAAAAATAATGTGCGGCGTACTTTCTGCAAAATTTTCAAACTTTTTATTTTTTTTATGAAATTTACAAATGCAATAAAAGAGAAATAATCAAACAAAACTTATAAACATAAAGCATGGTTTTATTATATGAACAAGAACATGCCAAAATCAAAATGAAGCAAGAATTAAAATCTTTTTTATGACAAACTAAATATTCACAAATATGCAAGGTGTATAATCAAATAAAACATGATTTCAAATGATCACATACCTGAGACTAGCAATTTGGGGTTTTGTGGTTTTGGTTTTGGTTTTAAATCAGATTCTGCTTGTAATTTTTTTTTGCAGAAAGTGCGACGTACTTGGTGTAAGTGCGTCGTACTTTCTGGGTTTTACAGAAAAACCGGCGAACAAACTGGATGTGCGGCGTAATTTCTGAAGAATTTTGGGTCATTTTGCTAGAAAACTGTACTAAGAATGAGAAGAGATTTATCACATGACAAGTGCGGCGGTTTTGGTTTGAAAACGGCGTACTTTCTGCAAATAACAAACGGGGACAAGGGAAATGCGGCGCACAAATAAAGATGTGCGCCGTACTTTCTGCAACAGCAGACATATTTTAAGAGTTTTAAGAGATTTAAACACACGTAAGATGCACAAGACTAGCAAACAATCTGCAAACAACTAAACAAGTCCCTAGCAGCGGTTTCCAAAAACGTGACGTGTGTTTTACAAGCTTTAAATTTATAATAACTAGAGATACCGATTATGACTAAAAAACACAACATTCGGGCAAGTATACCCTATTCGAGTGTAATAAATTTAGGTAAGTCCAGGTTGTTCCACGAGATTTGTAGCAATTCACAGATTGTTTATCAAATAATAAAGCTAAATGATTATCACAAAGCAAATAGCCTAAACGTGTATATAAAGCAAGCAAAATACCAAGCATAAGAGATATAGATATTGCAAACTTTATATAAACAAAATCATACAAGTCATAGATGACGGGTAACCATAATAACAAGCATATCTACCAATGATAACATAGAACCCTTTCGGTCTATATACTATATCATCATGAGCGCATTAAAAATGGTTTATATCAAATATGAATACATATGAATTCCTCCCAACCCGGTCGGTTAACATAAGGAAGGGTCTTAAACATAATTCTACTTGGGTTATTTATAGATTTACTAATCAATTCTCACAAGATTAGCACTAAATTGTTGTAGACAGCCAATGCGAAATTCATCAAGACAATAGAGCCTTTCGACCTACTTCTATTGCAATGATAAATCAAAAGATAAATAATGATCCAAGTAAAATAATATCGAATCCATAAGCACTCATATTCACAAGTTATACAAATATCATCAAAGTAATTATACATAATCATATCATAACCAAACCAATAACCAACATAACAAACATAAATAAACTCATCAACATATCAATATTATTAGTAAAGAAATGTACCAAATCCGTTTATGCGAGTAATTCGACTATAAATACCAAAACAAATATTCCAACCAAAACAATCTCTAATCTAACAACCCAAGTATCCATGATCAACCAACAACCTATGCTACTGAATCAACCCGAGGATATATCACGTCTCTTCAGGGAATCTGCAACGTGTCACTAAATGGAGGGTTTGGCAACGAGGTTTATAGTGGTGACTCGGAAGGATTTGATGTGAATCCTTCGAGTTATGAGTTTAGGTAATGTAATAGTGATGAATAGAGGTCTATAAATGGTGGTGGACCTTAGGATTCGTGGCTATGGTAGTAGGTGGAAGATATGGTGATACGCTATGGATTAAAGGGGTGTTTGTTAACATCGGATTCCTAAGATCTTACAATCCTTCCTCCTCTCTAATTCTCTTTGATATTGTGTGTTTGGTGTTGAAGATAGAATACCCTGAGTTTAGGGGGGATTTAATAGGAAAAACTTTGTTCAGGGGAACCAAGCAAAAGGTCTGTAATGAGACGTTTTTGAGGCTAAATTCACGTTTTTAATGCTGCAGACTGAAAGTGCGGCACACATTTTTATTTGTGCGGCGCACTTGGGGTGTTAATGTGGTCAAATTCCTTATTGAAGAAAAGTGTGTCGCACATTTTGTAAAACCGCCGCACTTTGGGGCACTTTCAGCTCTTGGATAAAAAATCAAAGTTGTAGATAATTTAATTCTCTTCGCGTGGCCACCAAAATCGTGTCAAAAGGAGTTCTTATGCTCAAGTTATGGCTAAAACTGTGGACATGTGTCATAAGATCTTTATCTTCAATTTACTTCTTCATTTAAGCTTCAATTCTTCGTGTTTTCTTCTGTTTTCTTCCACGACACGTACTTAGAACCTACAATAGCAAATATATTCTATTCTATACCAAAAGTTCTTATATTTAACGAATAAATATACATAAAAGCACAAATAACGCATATAAAAACATGTCTAATTTGAGCGTTATCACCCGTCTCCACTCGACATCAACTACAAACGGAAGCCCTGTTCTGTTATTTTGATGCTTTCCTTTCTTCCGTTGAACCCAAGAGTTATAAAGAAGCATTGACAAAATCCTGTTGGATTGAAGCCATGCAAGAAGAACTTAATGAGTATGAATGTCTTGAAGTGTGGGAGCTTGTACTTCGACCAGATCGTGTTATGATTATCACCTTGAAGTGGATTTACAAGGTTAAATTAGATGAACTGGGAGGTTTGTTTAAAAACAAGGCTCGGTTGGTAGAGAGGGGATATCATCAGGAATAAGGCATAGAATTTGAAGAATATTTTGCTCTAGTTGCACGACTCAAAGCCATCCGTATCTTTCTTGCATTTGCTGCTCACATGAACATGGCCGTCAATCAAATAAATGTGAAGATTGCGTTCTTGAATGGCATATTACGTGAGGAGGTTTATCAGTCAACCGAACGGGTTTGTAGATCCAGAGAATCTCAACCATGTGTACAAGCTTAAGAAAGCTCTTTACGGGTTAAAGCAGGCACCAAAGGCTTGGTATGATTTGCTTTCATCGTTTATACTCTCCCAGAAGTTCTCCAAAGGAACCGTTGATCCTACATTGTTCATCAAGAGAGAAGGAAAAGACATCATACTGGTACAAATCTATGTAGATGATATTATATTTTCCTACACTAAACCTGATCTTTTGAAAAAATTTCTGAAATCATGTGTTCAAAATTTAAGATGTCGATGATGGGCAAAATGTCATTCTTTCTAAGACTTCAGATTTCTCAAAGTCCAGAGGCAACTTTCTTAACTAATCCAAGTATGCTCTTGAGATAATTAAAAAATATGGTATAGAAACCAGTGACCCAGTGGATACTCCCATGGTGGAGAAATCCAATCTGGATGTAGATTGGTATGTGCTTAAATACACATACCTTTTACCTAATAAAACAAGCTAAAAAGACCAATAAATACAAAAAAATGCATTGTATTTGTTTGTATTATGAATTGTGTCTTGCAAGTAACTGATATTGCACAAAAGGACAAAAACGAAGCAAAAAACAGACAAAACTAAGCACGGGAATGGAAAGAGTACAAGAAATCGAAGCCGAAGGCGTATTTATATTTAATGGGCCAACCCGTACCCATTTTAATGGGCCGGGATAGCCCATTAAAGATTTATACTAAACAAAAGCCTAACATAATTATAAAGTCCTAAACCATAAACCCTTATCACTTTCTTAGCCCAAGTAACCAAGTCCAGGCCCAGCATCTCAAACCCTGGTCAAACTTATAAAACTGGGTCAAACTCCCTAAATGTTATAATTAAAATTCACTATATATCTTTATTCACCTTCCCTCCCATTTTACCCTGCAACAAATCACACGGGTTAATCCCTT